>JAAFCE010006668.1:4632622-4680985 GCA_013389805.1 Trigoniulus corallinus
CTTGACTATGGCAGGGTAAGAGAACTTATTTGCCCCATCTTAATACCACGACGCCATGGAGTGAGCTGTCACCCACCTCTGAAAAGGACTGGCACCCATTCCCTGTTGAAGAATGCAGCACGTGGTTTAACTGTTGGTTGGTATTGTTTTTGTTAAGACCGTCTTCTGTAATTAATTCCAAGGGGTAAATTCCCTCCCTGGACCCAAGAGGACGCCCTATCTGTTAATTCGTTAAAGAAGCTAGAGGGCGCACCCATTTCCAGCAGTGCCGTAACGAGGGCGTTGCGAAGAAGGCGGCCGCCACGGGCGCAAATAGGTTGGGGCGCAGTTTTAGGTCATTATTGGGTTACGGGGTGGCGCAAGTTAGACATAGTTGCCACGGGCGCTTCATACCCCCGTTACGGCTCTGATTCCCAGTGGCGGATCCAGGATTTTCGTCGGAGGGGGGGAGTTGAGCTAAAGCTCACATATACTGTATTATGTGAATATAAGTTTATATGTGCATGGGGGGGTTGCAACCGCAAAAACCCCACCCTGAATCCACGCGTGCACATTCCATGTACGGCGTAGTACCGAATCATATCTGTAATAAATTCCCAAGTCTAAGACCATGCAGCCAAGTTGCGTTGGACACACAAGTTCTCATGATATCACTGAAGTTAAGCTACGCAAGCCCATATGAGTACCAACATGGGTGGTTGGTAAAGAAAGTTGGGTGCTGCAATTTTACTCTCTCCTGTATCTTCTACACCTACCTCCTAAGGGTTCGGCCTGTTATGGCTGCTTGGCTTATCCCCAACCCGTTAGTACAACAATTAAAACAATAAATAAGAGATCGCTCCCCGAACCCGCCTCAGTGGTGCAGCGGAAGCATGCTCGACTACTGCGTCAGTGGTTCTAGATTTGATATTGGATCGAGATTGGTTGGCTTCTTTCTAGCGAGAGAGATAAAGTATGGGAAAGGCGTGTAAGAGTACGCACCTAGAATATTATGAAGTGGATCTCCTCAACTTTATTACACATTCTTTATTTCTTTATGAAACATTAGAGTAAGTTTCAATAATTTGTGAAAAGGCATACATAAATGAAAAACAAAATGCAAAAAAAAATGGTATTTGGGTACTCTTGGCCTACCAGGAGGGCAAGAGTACGCAAGTAGAGTGGTTAACGAAGTACACTAACAGTAGTCACAAACAAATGGCCCATTGCCTTAATAAGCAGAGCAGTTCTCATGCCACCACTACTTGCAGATGCCACATTGAATTCAGTTTTCAGAATATGAACATCCACATCTGGGGCATCATCATCATCGCACCCTTGACCCACCCATGGCGGGGTCGGGTCTTCTAGCCTTCCACTCCCGTCTGTCTCCCACCAGGTGCCCATCCACCCAGCACACTGCCATGTCTCTCTGGACAACTTGTTCCCACGTCTGCTTTGGTCTCCCCCTACCCCAGATGCTGCCGACCACCTGCGTTCCTGGGATGCACCTAACGAGATCCTCTTCCCCTCTTCTCATAACGTGTATCCGTTGGGGTTTACGGAAGTTTCGCCCCTGACGTTTCGCCCCCGACATTTCGCCCCTGACGTTTTGCCCCTGAGTACTTTTTGACCCCGGAGCTTTCGCCCCCACACATTTCGCCCCCCCCTGGACGTTTCGTCCCTCGGATGTTTCGCCCCTGGGAGGGTAAATGGCCGTTTTTTTTGTTGTTCTGTTTACTGTAATAATAATTTTAATAAAATAAAAAACACAAACATTAAGCAAGACTGTCACATAAAAAAAATGCAAACATAAACTAAAATTCGAAATCGTAGGCTATGCCTTTCAGAAAGTCTATTAAATTTCTATCGTTGATGTCCTCCACAATGCGTAGAATTCTTGCCGAAATTGCTGAATTTTTACCTTACCTATTCCTTGAAACACTCAGAAAAGGTCCGAACGAACAATTCTGTTTTTCTAGGTAAAACAGAATAACAAAAAAAAACACCCCTGGCCAAAATATGGTAAAAATCCAGGGCTGGCATTGACTCAAGGGTCAGTTGGTAGGGCCACTTGATTTTTACCTTACTTAAAACAGAATAACAAAAAATAACAAAAAAAAACGGCCATTTGTCCTCCCAGAGGCGAAACATCCGAGGGGCAAAATGTTTGTGGGCGAAACGTCCAAGGGGCGAAATGTTTGGGGGCGAACGCTCCGGGGGCAAAACGTACTCAGGGGCGAACGTTCCGGATCCCTATCCGGGGCATATAATTGAATCACCATTTTTGGAAAGGCTTGTTGGGGTGGAAGTTGTGGATGAGCCTTGGTCATGCTTTCCAAATTTCAGTTGTCTATGCATATTTGACTTCTTTTTTGCGGACTTCATTCTTTTCTCAGTTGCCTTTTCTGCCTTTTCCTTCCCTAATTTCTTTTCTCTTTTTCTTCTAAGACAGTTTTGAAAGGTGAAGACGTTAAGATTTCTGATCTCTGCTTGCATACTTCTGATCTGATGCTTTCGTACTCTTGGCCTCCTCAGTGGTGTTTTGCATCATGGGTTATGGATGCCAAAAAAATCATAGAGAAGGGCTAACCACTACATTTTGTTGCATGAATTGCACTTTATTATGGTATAGGTATAAACAATAGTTTGGCATATTATATTCTCAAAACACCCAGAGTTATACAATGTTAAAATAACATAGAAAAGTATATTTTATCTGGGATCCGGAACGTTCGCCCCCGACTTTTCGCCCCTGGGTACTTTTCGCCCCCGGAGCTTTCACCCACACACATTTCGCCCCTTGGACGTTTCGCCCTGAACATTACGCCCCTCGGATGTTTCGCCCCTGGGAGGGCAAATGGCCGTCTTGTTGTTATTTTTTGTTATTCCGTTTTAGGTAAGGTAAAAATCAAGGGCTAGTGCCAACTGACCCTTGAGTCAATGCCAGCCCTTGATTTTTACCTTATTTTGGTCGGTTTTTTTTTTGTTATTCCGTTTTTACCTAGAAAAACAGCATTGTTCGTTCGGACCTTTTTCTGAGTGTTTTAAGGAATAGGTTAGGTGAAAATTCAGCAATTTCGGCAAGAATGCTATGCATTGTGGAGGACATCAACGGTAGAAATTTAATAGACTTTCTGAAAGGCATAGCCTAAATATCTGGAAATTCATTTTACCATCTAATAAAAAAAATGATATGAATTTAAAAAACCACTAGTGCCCTACAAATCGATGTGTTTTCGGACATAAGGTAGCGACACGCGCATGCGCCAAATTTTACGTTGGTAGTTTTAAGCATCGACGCTGCCGCTATTTTTTTAAGTACAATTTAGCAGACGAACACCACTTAAAAGACTTTGACGACGTAAATTTTACGTTTTAAGTTTGCGTTTACATTGTTTAACGGCCATTTACCTTCCCAGGGGCGAAACATCCGAGGGGTGAAATGTTCGGGGGCGAAACGTCCGAGGGGCGAAATGTGTGGGGGCGAAAAGTACCCAGGGGCAAATTGTCTGGGGGGGGGGGGCGAAACGTCGGGGGCGAAACTTCCGTAAACCTTTTTATCTAGTAGTTTGAAAACAAACAGGAGCAGATTGATGAAATTATGGTGTCTTCTTCTACTGTTATACACACACTATAGTGTCACAAAAGAAGTTTTTCAATGCTGCCAACATCATGAAATTTCCCTGCGTACTGTTAGCCACATGCATACTCTTACCCGCCTTTCCCCTACCTAGTACTCCTTCCATGCAATGGGGATGTGGAGCCGTAATGTCACTACTGCACAGAAAAGGACATTTTCTACAATGCAAGGTGTAGTTCGGCGACATTTCCAGGTGTAGAAGTTCGCCTCCTGACGGAGATTAGGATAAGTGCCCCGCTGGACGAAAATAGGCCGGCGCAACGATTGTTGTTGTTTGTGTTTTAGGGTCCTTCAACTACAAAGGTCATTAGAGCCCAGTCCACAGCTTAGTTCTTCTGCGGAGACTGCACAGGCACTACATTACTGCGACGATTTTTGGGTATTAGAAGTACCCAGTTTTCCCAAGCGGCCACCCATGTCACTACTAACTGGTGTTGCGCTGCTGAACTTGAGAGATCAGACGAGAACTGGCGTGTCCAACGCAATTCGCTGCTCAGGCCGACGATAAATAAGCAAGGAGGGTGCAGCATTAAGTTGGCAGCCGACCGTGTAACAATACCGCCCATGACATCGCCCCTTTTTTCCCACTTCTGATGAGATCTCAGTTTAGGCGGGAAAAGGGCTGACGTCAGTGACGCCCTAAAGGACGATATCTGTCTTTCTGCCGACAACAGTCTGTGCTTGTGATGCTTGTAAAAGGTAAGAGGAAACATATTTAAAGGCCCCTTATCAGATCATTGCCAGATCTGCCCTTCTAAATTTACTCTCGGCCCCATGCTGACTTGGACATTTGAAAAGCATTTGACTGAGTCTTAATGTATTCATAGACTAACATGAAAACAGAAAGGAATTTTTCTGAAATGTTTTGCGAATGTCTGCTGCCAACTTTTTAAAATGGCGAACGGAAGTTCCTGCTGGTGTCACACGTTGTTTTCTTAGTCGGAGGGGATGTCGGAAGGAGAAGGGCCAAATTTGACCCCTGTCATAAATTTCTTTCATAATAATTATTATAGCCCTTTTTTTCTGTTGGCATATTTTGTCATTCGTCCGACAAGATAATTAACTTTTACTTTTTCTTATTCCCACTGGTTTGAGAGTTTGTGGGCCTGGAGGTCGCTGCGGACTGGCCTGCAACGATTGCCTTTGTGTCTGTGCATTGGCCCCACCTGGAGACTTTCATTGAATGCGACAAGAGATGATAACAGATTGTGATAATAAGTTGTGAATAGTTGAAGGAACAAGAAAGGAAATTAATTTTGCGACCGGTAAAAGAAATGAGATCTGCTGCGTGCGCACATTTAGAGAGTCATGTACCATGTCCAAAAGGGGGGCCTTTTGCCGAAATCGGCACTGGACCTGCAGAGAAAGATCTCTGCATGGCATCTTAAACAGTAGGCGATGCCTGATAGTTGGTATCTAGTTCTTCCATCTTACGGAGGGTTTGAGAACCGTTGTAGCCTCTGCTTCTCAACGTTTTTGTTGAAAATTCAACTCGAATTTTTATCAGATGGTCAACTTAGATGACCACTGAGTTTCTGACGTAAATAACCGTCTTCAGATTTTGTGAGGAGGGGCCATTCAAAGGTTGTCCGCTTTTAGAGCGCTGCGGAATGTTCAAAAGGAGAACTCTAAGACGACGTACAACGTCATTAGAGGTTCATAAAACAGTCTTTATTTTAACGAGAACACCGTTCTCATCGTCAGAAGCAGTAGGTGAAGAGATGGCCAAGATAGAGGGTCGGCTTTTTTTATTAATTCGGTAGCAGTTTATTCAGCCCTCCTTGACTCATGAGCCCATGGCTGCAGTTTCAGTCCTGGTTGGAAACGCACTCCACTCATAAAAAGTCGTGATACACTCGCCTCTTTCCTTGCCATCGGTAAATTACCTTTAGTAGTGGTAAGGTCAACATTAAATAACTAAATTACACCAAACCAGGAATCGACAACTCATGACAACCTTCATACCTGCGATGGAGCGAATACCTACGATTGAGTGATCAAAGAGTGAGAAAATTCCGATCTATTACAGGCTAGGGTATTCATTTGTTCAGAGTCGGGTGCATACCCATTTCCGGCCTTTGACAGTCTGTTACCAATTTGTCTTGTCCAGTGTCGAGTAAATATTTCTTCAGAGGTCGGGTACTCGTATCGCTGGAATCAATTTTGTGGGCCACTTAGGGCGTCGACCTGTTGCCTTCATTTGCCGACACCGGGGGTCCTTAAATAAGATGGACGTTTTGTGAGACATCAGTAACTTTCAGGCTTCAACAGGTGTGTTGTCAAATTCTATTATAAATTTAAAATTACTACTGTATGTTCTCCTGCACACGCCTTGCTCCGAGCATTGTCGTCAAGGTTCACCCTCCACTGGAACATTGTCCTCAAGTTTTGTACTTCTCTGGAGCACAGCCCTTAAGATCTTCCCTTCACTGAAACACTTTCCTCAAGTTTTTCTACTTTGTGTAACATTGTCCTCAAATGTTGTACTACTCTGGAGCATTTCCTTCAAATGTTCTACTTCTCATTTTTGTTGGTGCCTTAGGGTCCCTCAACTACACCGTTATTAGAGCCCCGTCCACTACTTAGTTCTAGTGCAGAGACTGCACAGACACTACACTAAAGCGACGATTATTGGGTATTAGCAGTACCCAGTTTTCCCAAGCGGCCACCCGTGTTAGTACTAGGTGGAGTTTTGTTGTTTAACTTCAGTAATCACACGAGCACTAGTGTGTACTACTCTGGAACATTATCCTCAAATGCTTTACTTCTCTGGAACGTTATCCTCAAATGTTTTACTTCTCTGAAACATTGTCCTCAAGCTTTGTCCTGCACTGGAACGTTGTCTTCAACCTTTGTCTTGCACTGGGACATTGTTCTCGAGTTTTGCCCTGCAGTGGAAAATTGTTAGAGGATGTCCATTCGCATGGCAGCATGTAGTTTGGCTACTAAGCTTTTTTTGTCAAATATTTGCTGTTCACGGGGCTAATGGACATGCGGATTATTAATAATAATGTTAATTATACGCCCGAGGGCACTTGTGATTGCAGCAAATTGATTACATTAAAGACAATTACAACAACATAGGCCGTGTTCAATTACAGTGATCAATTTCGACCTTTAACTTTGACTACCAACACAAACACCACTTCAAACTATGTTTTAAAGATTAACTGATGTCCCACCAAGCTGCCTGTGCTTCTCCAACAACAGCGCATATGAATTTGTTTAAATGTGAGCAGGAATTACATACAACATTTATAAGTGGAACAAACAAAGGTTTGAGCTCTGACTGAATAAGGAAGACAATTCCATGAGGATAGAGAATTATATGGGAGAAACTTAGATGAAGACTGTCTTACCACAAGTTACATTATTTGAACTGTTGAATACAATATATGGCCTATGTTATCCTAATTCTGTGACAGGACTTCCAGTTGACATGGTGCTAAAGATAAAAGCAGCCCCTTGATAAATTTTTTATCGTTTCTAAAGTGACTAGGTTGAGGTGCAACGCCGATCGCTCCATTAATAGTCGACGACACTGAGAACTTAATTCCTCTCTGGGAATAACTCTTTTTAACACCCCAAGTCTTTTCTTGATTATACCGCTCTGGTTTCTAGGTGTGGGGATCCAAGAGTGGGGTAAATGTTGGTACAGGAGAGGAAAGAGGTTAAGTGCGTGTTTTATCTGATGGAGAATCAACTATGATCCCCTGTTTCCCTTCTGTTCCTGTGGGTATGCCGTGCTATTTGATGAACGTGTAGACAACGAGATTGAAGTTGACACCAGGGATCATACCTTTATCCCGCCTGTGGTAGGGCCGAATCTGCAAGTTCTAATCTTCCCCTCTCTCCTATCCCTGGAAAAAATCCTGTAGGATATCTCTTCGTACAACCTGCATCCTCCATTGAACCTAGCCAGCTTCTCTTCCCGTAGTCTTATCACATGCCCATACCATTTCATTCCATTCTCTCTGATTTCCGTGATGCCCCAGGGAGCGACTTATTGCCTGGGGCACACCAGTTCTCGCCTGATGACTAAAGTTAAGCAACGCAAACCCACCTAGTACTGACATGGGTGGCCGCTTGGGAAAGCTGCGTGCCGCTAATACCCAAAATGGTGTCTGTGCAGTCTCTGCATTAGAACTATGCAGTGGACGGGGCTCTAATGGCCTTATAGCTGAAGGGCCCCAAAACACCAATGAACAAACGCGCAATCGATGATGCCCCAAACCTCCAAGCTACTCTTAACATACTAATTCCAAATTCTGTTTGCTCCTGGCACCCTACTCATTATAGCAGCAGTTGCATTCTATTTCCATGGCTCTTCTTCACTGCCCAACACTCTGGTCCATATAGCATTGGCGGCCTAACCACTGCCCTGTAAAACTTCCCCTTCAGCATTATTGGGATCCTCCGTTCACGCAGGATTCCACTAACCTGTTTCCCTTCTTCCACCCTAAGTTGATCCTATGGTTGGGTCTGGGAGCGGCGAATTCCGTTGGACACCCCAGTTCTTGCTGGATCACTGAAGTTAAGCAGCACAACCCCAATTAGTACTGACATCAGTGGACGCTTGGGAAAACTGGATACTGCTAATACCCAAAAATCGTCACATTGGTGTAGTGTCTGCGCAATCTCTGCATAAGAACTACGCTGTGGACGGGGCTCTAATGACTTTGTAGTTGAAGGGCCACATCCAATTCTATTTCCATGTAAATTAATCATGGTAATTAATGAGACGGTAACCAGGTAAAAGCTGGTAAAAAGTGGGACGGTAACCAAGGAAAGGCCGGCAATTAATGGGACGGTGCACAGGTAAAGACTGGTGATTACACTCTATTAGGGAAGCATGATATTTACGTGAGGTCTAAGGACATGGTAATAGCTCTCTTGACTGCCATAGATAGCAACTAAGGGCACAGGATATCCTAGTAAACTGCGCTAGGCATGGTAACCAAGTACTTTCTCGGGTGGTTGCAAATAATGAGACATCATAACTAGACAAAAGTGTAGTATCATGGTAGCCAGGTACTATTTTGGGCGCATAGGGATGGGAACGTTAGAGGGGTTAGAACAAGTATTTTGGCAGGGAAGTATGGTAGCCAACACGGTTTTGGGAACATGGCAAAGACAGAGCTTGTCTGCTTGTCACAACCAGGCACCGCTGTTTCCTGTCATTTTCTACCAGTTTGAAGCCAGAGATCACCGGGATTTTGAACTTCGATGACTCCCGGTATGATCCTGCAACTAAGCATGCTTTCGTCTGGTATCATCTATCAGGATGGGTGGTTTGAAGAAACCCTTGTCTACCGTCACCTGCCTTGATGAACCCGGCGACCACCAGGATAGCCTATTGACTGTAGGTGATTGCCAGGATTAGTCCTTATAAATACTTCTTGGTCTGTTGTCATCTTCTTCCATGATGGATCCTGTGAAGACAACGACGTTTTCTGACGTTATTTACCAGGATGGATCCTGTTAAGTCGATGACGTTTACCGGCTTCGCTATCAGGTTGAATCCTGTAACGATGGTGCCGATTGCTATCATCTTCCGGTACCCTCTACTGTCATCTTTTTCTAAGACGGATCCTGCAACCCTCTATGTTGTCTGCCGTTATCTTCCCCAGGATTTATCCTGTGACGACAATACCTTCCACTGTCATCTTTCTCCAGGAGGGATTTTCCGACCCTCTAAATTGTTTGCCTGCCTCATCCCTAGGATGGATCCTGTGATGACGATACCCTCCACTGTCATCTTTCTAAAAGAAGGATCCTGAGACGGCTCTACGTTGCCTGCCGTTATCTTCCCCAGGATGGATCTGTGAAGACGGTGCTTTCTATTGGCATCATTTACCAAAGCGGATCCTGCGAATTCGGTGCCGTCTATTGTCGGGATGGATCCTGTAAACGGTGCTTTTTGCTGTCTGCTCTGCCAGGATGGAACCTGCGGAAGACTCCTCTGTCTTCCTCTAGGATGGATCCTTTTAATACAGGGCAGTCTATCAGGAAGAATCTTGTGGCCCTTGTCTTCCTCTAGCATGGATCCTGTTAGTACGGGCAGTCTATCAGGGTGGATCCTGTTGATACACAGTGCTGCTCTGCTAGCAGGGAACCTTCGACCACCTACTCCGTTTACTGTTGTCTCCGTCTAGGACGGATCCCTTTAATACAGGGCGCTCTACCGGGGCTCTTGCGGCCCTTGTCTTCCTTTTGGATGGATCCTTTTAATACGGGGCAGTCTACCAGGAAGTATCTTGAGGCCCTTGCCTTCCTCTAGGATGGATCCTGCTAATACGGGCAGTCTACCAGGATGGATCCTGTTGATACACGGTGCTTTTGCTGTCTGCTCTGGCAGGAGGGAACCTGTAATCACCTACTCTGTATATTGTTGCCGTCCTCTAGGATGGATCCTGTTAATATGGGGAAGTCTACCAGTAACTATCTTGCGGCCCTATCAACTGTTTGAAGGTGCTCTTACCCATCACTCACATTCCGTACCCCTCCCAAACTCTCCTCTGTCGAAATCCTTGGAGTTTTTTTGGTGGATTATTGTAACGCGAATGAATTAAATGTACGGATATCTACGCAGAACTAAAAGCATGGCCTGACCTGGAAATGTCTTCTGGGGCCCTGGCTCCTTGGAGACATCTCTAAATTGATGTACGTCGAGGGTGTTAATGATTATACCCCTTTTTTGAAATGCCTTAAACGTCATCTTGCCGGCTGTAAGATAACCGACGATCAAGAGTCACCCTGGACTTGAATGAGTGAAGTCATCTGTCAAGGGATAGCCTTGACTGACCACTGGAATACGAATAAGTGGAACAAGCGATTGACTTGAAAGATAGTTGAAGAAAGAGAACTGGACTGTAATCTTGACTGGTAAGATGGTCCTTTGAGTTTCTTTTTCTACACGCCACCTTTTTTTATTAGGAAGAGCTCAAAGTCCCCAATAGCTACTCAGGTGGATGAGGCACTTGCCCTACTCGCCCTTCTCGTCAAGAGGCTAGTTGTAGACTGCTGTTTGCTTTTTGGAACGTCATTTTGATTGGAATGGACAACATGGCGGCGGCAGCTGATGGACTTGGGAATTCTCTTGAACGTTTTGGAAAATCAGTCTTGAAGGTATGCTAAAAGGATTCGAAGGATGCTCTGGGGTTACCCCGGCAGGCTGTTGCAAGGCGGAACCTGAGGGGGAGAGCGAGAGGAAAGGAAAGTTGAAATAAATATTAGAGTTGAAGTACCTAGAGGTCAGTTTTTCATCAGATATGAAGTACATTATCAGTAAAGGAAGGAAGAGTGAGGGGGAAGAGAAAGAGAGGAAGAGTGGGTCCCTCTCCTCCACCGCGCCCCCCTCGTTTCCAAAAGAGGAAAAAAAAACCTGTATTACATAGTAATTTTTTTTCCCTTTTAACCCTGACGCTTTTAAAGTAATGCATGATGCATGACCTGGGACTGACCATTCAGATATGGCTGTTATCAATATTTCAGTATTCATCCAAAGTGACCGGATGTGAAATTATATTGCACCTCACCCTCCACCCTTCCTACTTCTACTCCCCACCTCCACCATCCTTTCATTATACCATGTCGCTCTGAGCCACCTTCAACTTTTAGTTCGGCGGTGAAAGGGGAGCGGCTTACTGCGTTGGCCACACCAGTTCTACTGTGATCACTGAGGTTAAGCAACGCAACCCCAGCTTGTACTGACATGGGTGGCCACTTGGAAAAACTGGGTACCGCTAATGCTTAAAAAATCGTCGTATTAGTGTAGTGTCTGTGCAGGTGCTCTAATGACCTTGTAGTCGAAGAGTCCTAAAACACCAACAAACAAACAAGGGGTGAAAGGGATGTCACTCTCCGTGGTACAGAACGGCTGTATTGCGTTGGACACACCAGTTCTCGTCTGATCATTGAAGTTAAGCAACGCAATCCCAGCAAGTACTAGCATGGGTGACCACCTAGGAACACTGGGTACTGCTGATACCAAAAATCGTCATATCAGGGTAGTGTCTGTGCAAACTCAGCATTAGAACTAAAAAGTGGACGGGGCTCTAGTGACGTTTGTAGTTGAAAGGCCCTAAAGCACCCAGGAAACGAGAAATGGTGGACTTTACCCTATGAAACGTAAGGGATAAAAGAGAAGGGGACGGCAAGTTCGGACATGGCCTCGGGCGATATTTACCCACTGCTTTGTAGTGGTTCCAATATCACCACTGCGCTGAAAAGACCCTTTCCACAGGAGTTAGGCGTATCAGTAGGCCTCTAGAATTGCTTAGGACCTAAGAAACCAACTTGTAGGCGTCTGGGTGCAGAGCAGATTGCCCTCCTCTCTAAGGAATGTAAAGCAATATATCAACAGAAAAGTGGATTTTTTTTTGTTGGTGTTTGAGGGCCCTTCAACTACAAGGTCATTTGGGTATTAGCGGTACCCAGTTTTCCCAAGCGGCCACCCATGTCAGTACTAGCTGGGGTTGCGCTGCTTAACTTCAGTGATCAGACGAGAACTGGTGTGTCCAACGCAATTCGCCGCTCCCCAGAAACATTGGAGGTTGGCAGGAAGAGAGAGACTGCAAAGATGAGGAAGGGCACGCTCAACTTCTGGTAGACGACCTGGGAACGGGACTAGAGAAGATGGACCACCAGAATCATTCCAGAAGTGAGGTGGCGGGTTGAGAGGAAGCACGAAGAGGTTTTGGATTTGGGTATTGGAACTTCTGCGCCTTCTTACTTAAGGTTGGAAAAGCGAACTCTGCAGAGCGCACGTTTTACCCAGGAGTGAACGACGATTGTTTTTCGCCTGTGGTAAATGGACCACTCGGCGCTGGAGGCAGATCTGGGTTACTTGGGCCCTTGACACCATCATCAACATCACACTGGATGGATGGGACGTCTGAGACCGAGAGTGTCCCAAGTTCAAGCTAATAACCAGTGCAGCCCTAAGGCCACAACGAGCGGCTGTATTGTGACGAACACAACAGTTCTCGTTTGATCACTGAAGTTAAACAACGCAACTCCAGCTAGTATTGGCATGGGTGATCGACATCCGAATTCCCGCCCCCATTACGCTTGCTCTTTCGTCGGTTCTACACGATGGTGCTTGATTCGGTAAGTGATGGTCTCGGGTTCAAACTATGGTGTTTTATTTCAGTTTTATGAATTTTCCATGCCGATTGGGAAGGACACCCATGACCCGTATGGTGGGTAGAATGTCAACACTGCAGGAAAGCCTAAATGTGACTCCTTCCCCTTCTCTTTGCCCCCACCCTTCAAAATAAACAATATGGTGGCCCCTTTCTAAACGCCCTTTCAGCATTTAGCTTGATATGGGGCGATTGCTAAGCTGCAAAATGCCCTCTGCAGACATGTTGCAGTGGTATAACAGTGAGGGGGGGGGGCTCTTCTGGGCTCTACAATGGAGCGGGAGTAGGTGGGGTGAAGGGATGGGTGAATCAAGCTATCAATATTTAAATTGTACTCACTTGAGCCTTCTTTTTATCGATCCGTCAATAATTGACGAAATTCGCTATCGATTCTCTTTAATAATCTAACCGATTTTGAAAGGTCCCCTATTGGCTAGGAAAATGACCTAACCCTCAACCAAACTATTGGGGTAGGGACATAGTGCTGAGGGAGTGGGACGGGGGGGCAGAGGAAGCGAAGAGGAAACCTGAAAGGGTGCACTGAACTACTCAGTGTGGAATCTCACTAGCAAAATTGCTTTTTCCAAAAATATGAATTTCCCTTCTGCGCTTAGGGTCTAGGAGGAGGCTCAGGGGGAGGCTATTAAGGGCCATTTTGGCCCCTTCCCTGCAGCACTTGCCTTTTAATCTAATATTATATTTACCTGTTCAAGGTAAAGTAGAGTCATTTTTACATTTATTATTAAATATTAAATGACGTGTTTTTCAAGTAAAGAGCATCTTAAGAGTCTTTTGAAACCTTTAAAATGTGATTTGACGTTCATAAATATATCAAAAGACTACTTTTTTTGTTGGTGGAGACCAGTTCAGGGTGTTTTTCCGTTATACGCAGGTTCAGAACCTGTCTGGATCTGCTCTGGCGGACTGTAGGTTCGACTGGTGAAGTCCTTTTCACCAGCTTATCCAGTAGTGCATTTGAATCACAGGGCTCCCAATTGTAGACTTTTCTGGCTGTGGTAGGTGGTTTCTTTCCGTGGTGGACAGGGGATCCCCAATGGAGACCAGTTAGGGCTAGTTTCTGTTCTGCCCTGGCTCAATATCTGTCTAGATCAGCTTTGGTGAGGTGTAAGCTGAACTCCTTAGGTGTCCGTCTGGCCAGCTAACGCAGTAGTGCACTTGGCTCGCTGGGCTCTCAATTGTAGGCTTTTTCTCTGGCTGACGTAGATTGTTTCTTTCCGCGGTAGAGAGGGGATCCTAAACATGACCCCTGTGACGTATACGATGTAATCACTGCGCCCAACAGACGTAAAATCTCGTAGGTTTGGCACAATTCTCCAGTGTAGGACCTTGCTCCTTTCATGTAGGTGGTTTTCCGTGATAGAGAGGTAATTTTGAAATGCGCCTTCCGCTTCCGGATTTAAAGCTGTGGTGCTGTGTGACGTGTAAGAGACTACTTTTTGCAAGGAGTGAGGTCGGCGTAGGTCGTCGTCGGTCAGACGTAGGTCGGCGCAATTCTTCTGTTGAAGAGCCCTGTGTAAGAAAAATTCCGCGAAGGCCCTTTCATACACGTGCAATGCCAACTCTGAACCCTTTCTATGCGGAATGATATATGTGCTTAGATCTTTCCAAAACAAGTCTTTCAAATTCACGAGGATCCATTCTGAAGCGAAAGACTCATTAGGTAAAGCAGGCTAACCTCTAAGTTACCCGTACCCGGTTCCAACACGATGAATAGCATTCCTAGCTGGCCATAGGCGGGTTTGAGTGCCCACTGTTTTCACGTTGGAATTAATAAGCAGTGTGCTGGACATTAGCCGGCTGCCGACCTAAAGCTCGCCACAAGGCGAACTCCTACACTTGAGAATTCTGTAGTTGTTGAGGTTCTTTTCCACGCCTTTGTGACACGGGGCCACGTCTTTACGTCCCATACTCTCCACCTCTCGTGCCATAGGAACAAACCAAATTCCTCAGTTCAGTACCGAGCCTGGAACCAGTTCTTCTGCGCCACTGACTGTGGCGTGTGAGAAGAGCCCTTATTACAAGGAAGAGGTCGGCAAAACTTCAGGGTGCAGGATCTCGGTAACTCGGTATTGGAAAAGTGCGCCTTGTTGTTCGTTGGTGTTTTAAGGCCCTTCAACTACAAGGTCATTAGAGCCCTGTCCACTGCGTAGCTCAAATGCAGAGACTGTACAGACACTACACTAATGCGACGATTTTGGGTTATTAGCAGTACCCAGTTTTCCCAAGCGGCCACCCACGTCAGTACTAGCTGGGGTTGCGTTGCTTAACTTCAGTGATCAGACCCTACCATAGGAAGGTAGGAAGGAAGAAGGATTAGTGGAGAGATGAAATTGAGCTCTACACTGCGGGAACTGCTACTAAGAGGACATTAACTCTTTGTGGCCAAAGGTTCAAGACCTCACCATGGAACACCTGTCATCGCTTGCTGCCCGAGACAATGCCTAACTAAACGTCTTCTTGAGGGCCTCTTTAATTGCATTCCTTTTTTTCTGCAGGGTCTTTGATGAACCACTTGTCCGAGACGCATTGAAATAACCACTTAGAGAAGTTGCTTTCAAGAAGAACCGACTGTCGTCGTTTTTTTGATAGAAGTTTGTTGGGTCGACCGGTCCGCCTTACTCTTTATGGTCTACATGCGCGCCACCTGCTGAGTACATGAAATAGAATTTATGGAAGGTAGGTCTTTGTTGTTTACATGGCAGAGACCTTTTCTTTTTTTCCTTTTAACTATCCACAATATGTGTGTGGTTAATTAATCATGACAGGGTCGGAGGTTGGCGAATATAATCTTCACGGGCGGCCTTATTATTTCAATTCCAGAAAAAAACCCCTTTAATGGCGTGTTGGTTGCGGCTACTTTTTAGGATAAACTAAACCACCTATGCAAAATACTTGAAATGGAAAAACTGTGTGGGTCACCCTGTACTCAAAGGTGAATCCTTCCACGCCCTCCTGACTCATCCCCCCCCCGCCCTTCTCAACCCGTCATGGTGAGTGGCGGATAATAGGCTTGGGCCTAGATAGCCCTGTATGAAATACTTCTAGCGCTCCGCGCAGATTTTTTGAAGTAACCCTGCACTAACTTCGTGGAGGAACCCTGGTCACACTTCTTGATGATAAATTGCACGGATCCCCAACAGACCTCTTTCAGGCCTCCTTGTATTTTTTTGTCTCGTTGCTATTTTAGGGCCCTTCATCTACAAGGTCATTAGAACCCCGTCCACTGCATAGTTATAGTACGGAGACTGCACAGACACTACATTAATGCGACGATTTTTGGGTATTAGCAGTGCTCAGTTTTCCCAAGTGGCCACCCATGTTAGTACTAGCTGGGATTGTGTTGCAATAAGCCGCTCCTCCCCTTGTATGATTTCTTGACGGAACCCTCCAACAGCTTCATGGACAGGTGTTGCTGACGTTTTGAAGGTAATCTGCACTGGCTTCTTGAAGGCGCCCCAGCAGACTTATTTAAGGCGCCTCGCACGTACTTCTGGAGAGACCCTAACTGCTGTATGGAAGAGATCTTGCTCTGACGTTTTGTAGGCATCTGCACTGGCTTCTTTCAGACGCCGCCGGAGACTTCTTGGGAACTCGCACTAACTTCTTTGATGAGCAGCTGTATTCTTTTGGACACACCAGTTCTTTTCTGATCCCTGAAGTTAAGCAACGCAACCCCCAGCTAGTACTAGCATGAGTGACCACTTGAGAACAATGGGTACTGCTAATACCCAAATCATCATAACAGCATAATGTCAGTGCAGCCCCTGCAGGCGAATCTCTGATGACCCTTGTAGTTGAAGCTCCGTAAAACACCCACAAAACAAAAACGAACTTCTTGGATGAACCCTAATAACTTTACGGAGGAGGTCTTGCTGACGTTTTCAAGGCCTTCTGCACCGGCTTCTAGGCGCCCCGCGCAGACTTCTTGAGGGTACATAGCAGGGGCATTTTGGATGAATCCCAATAGACTTCATTGTGACAATCCCGTTTGGTGTTCTTGAAGCACCCATAACTTTATGATGAGGTCTTGCAGACTTTTTGAATGCATTCTGCACAGGCTTCTTGGAGGCCCTCCCAACAACTTCCTGAAGTCTCCCTCACAAACTCCCTAATGGCTCCCTCACGAACCCCTTCAAGGTACCGCTCTTAGAATTCTTAGAAGCGCCCTGCATACTTCTTGAAGTAGCCTTGCACACACATTTTGGAGATTTCCCTGCAGTGTCTCGGATGGAGTTGAAGCGCCCTGCAGACTTCCTGAGGGCATCTCGTCCAACCGTGGGACGTAGTTCTTGGAGGCACCCGAAGCAGTCCTAATAACTACTACTGGCAGGGTCGAGTACCCAGTTTTTGTCCAAGCGAGGCACGTGGGCCAATCTTGGACGGTATTTTTACGCAGCCGGCCTCCGACCTAATACTGTAAACCTTGTTCTCATGTGTCGTCGCCCCATTGCTCTTTAGAGCACTTCCCTCGACTGACACCAGGAGACGAAGTCACACGGACTACTTCCCATCGGACGGAAGGCACACTGGGGGTTCTCTCACTTGTAAGAGATAGGTGGTGACCACCTCAATTCAGGGTTGATGCTGGAACCACTGACGCAGTAGTCGAGCACGTTACATTTCCGCCCCTGAGGCGGGTCACAGCGTCATAAATAAAAGGGTTTACAAATTGTTCTTTCTTTTGCAGTGAGAATGTGGCCATCTGTTTATGGTTGACTGCATTCTGAATTTGAAAGCCTCCCGTGATTGCCGGCAATTTGCGCCCTTGTTCTCTCGTCTCCTGCACGCAGGCTGTCTTCAAGATTCTTCCTCCCTTTTCTCCCAAGAGGAACTAAATTCCGATCTCGCAGAAGAAAAAGAGGAAGGAGAAGAAGACCTCCTGACTGGTGAGGAAAATAATTTTGGACATTGAGGGTTGCTTGTTCAAAGGCTTTCCTTTCCTCACTTCTCAGGGCCAACAATCTGCTAATTACGGTGCATAAATCATCAGTGACAACATTTATTCGTCAACAGGTCAATGGACTAAATGGTTAATGGTCTGCTAGCAACTTTCCGCCTATAGCAGGGTCGAGTGTCGGTTTACCCTCATGTGAACACGGAACGCTATGTGGTGCAACCGATTGCCGACCTAGTGTCTTTCTTCGTGGGGGAAACTCTTCGACTATGGCAAGGTCTGGAACCGACTACCGCGGATGAATCAAGGAACACAGAAGAAAATTTTCTGCCAACTGTCCAACAGTGCAATGGTCAAGTGCTAGCTTGTCCCCGTTGGCACCAGGAATCCTATTTGACCAAACCAGCTGCCACCCTAAATCTGAAACTCCTTGATTATTCAACATCGCCTATGGCAAGGTCGGGAACGAATTTCTGCTGTTGAAACCCGGAACACGGGCGTTTTGATGGTTTACTTTACACAGCCGGCTGCCAACTTAATGCTGCAACTCCTATGTATATTTATCATTGTTGGGGCACCACTCCTGACGCCAGGGGGTGGGCCTCTACACCTAGAAAATTTTTACAGATCTGCATATACTGTACATTTTAGTTTGCTCCATGTTTAAGGGTTCTGTCCCGTGCAGCGGTGAGCATCGTGAACATCACATGGGACCACGGGCTTTACTTCCCATTTGACGAAAGGCGCACTGCAGGCCCTTCTCCGTAACCTTCACCAGGATCGAACCGGCAACCACTGGAGCCTCCCCCTTCATTACAAAAACAAATATACAAGGAACCACCTTCCTTGATTAGGGCAGGGATGGATGCAGATGGTGCAGGACCCCTTCTCTCAAATATTCCGTGTAGCAAGAGTCATACGTTCTTTTGTTCGCCAAGCGAAAGAAGCTTTATGAAATCATGTCTCATGTTGGAAGGAACCACCAACACCTCCCTGGATTAGGGCTGGGATGGCCGCAGGGGGTGCAGGATCCCTCTACCCTCAAATAATCCGTGTTGTAAGGGTCGTCCATTATTTGTTTGCTTTTGTTTGCCACATAAAAGGAGCTTTTTGAACACGGAGATGGGTGCAGGCACCCCTTCCCCGTTCATCCTCCTTCTCTCCTAATTGTTCGTCATATGAAAGATTTGTGAGCTTGGAGATGGGTGCAGGGGGCGCACGAGCCCCTTTTCTGTCCTGCCCTCTCCACACGTTATTTTTTTTTTACATTTGAAACACTTTTCTTGGTTGCCAAATGCTCATATTGTTATTTTCTTGTTAATAGCCTACTTTTTTCTGTGCTTGCGAGCATTTTGACGATAAGATCCGTTTAAAGAACCTGTGGTAATACGAACTTAATGGAATCTAATATATATTTAAGACACTGGGAGTGGATATGATTGATGAGGTCGTGATTTTGCCCGATTGTTTGACTTGGCAACCACCCATTTCCTGTTTGAGTTTCGTCCTGAATAATGAAACTTGCCTATTTCGTTTAATTTACCGTTTTCTTTGAGAGAACAGCAGACAGTAGCTGTTTGCAGGCGTTGCCAATCTGGTCCCATTTTCTCGTTTTCAGCAAGAAAAGCATTCGGAAGGCTGATACGGGGTGTGGAAGGTACTCTTTCTAATATGCTCGGAGTATTCAATGTTTATCTGGAACGTGGGAATGATCGCAGCTTTGTTTTTATATCAAATGCTCGTTAACATAATTCGGTTAATTATTGCTCATCTCCAAAAGACGCACTTCGGTAATGCAGGAGGTGGCGCGTTTGATTACTGCGTCAGTGGTTCCAGGTTTGATACTTGATCGAGGTGGATTGGCTTGTTTCGGGAGAGATAGAGGGAGTAGAAGGCGGGGGGAGAGGGCAGGAGAGAGCGAAAAGGAGAGAGGAGAGACGGATAGCGACGGAGAGAGAAGAAGGTTAGGGAAGGAGAGCAGGAAAGAAAGAGAGAAAAGAAAGACAGAGGGAGAGAGAAGGAGTGGGAAGGGGAGAGAAGAAGGAAGGAGAGAGGGAGACAAATAACGAGAGAGATGGTTAGTGAAGGAGAGGGAAGGAGACGGGGAGATAGGAGGAGGGAGAGAAAGATAGGGAACGAGAGAGAGGGAGAGAAAGAGAGAGGAGAGAGAGGGAGATAAAGAGAGAAGAGAGAGAAGGACGGAGAGCGATGGATAGATGGAGTGAAAGACAGAAGGAAAGAGAGACTGAGAGCGAGAAGACAAGAGCAGAAGGAGAGAGAGACAGAGAGTGACAGAGAGAGAGAGATAGAGTGACAGAGAGAGAGAGAGGGGGGGGGGGGGGGGTTCTGAGTGCATCCGCCGCCGGATGAGAATACAGCTGTGTTCCCGTGTGGTGCACGGCGTCATTTGCACGAAAAAGAACCCTCTCAATGAGTACCAAAAACAACTCCTAAGGCCTTTCCCGCCTACGGCAGGATCGCGTACCCATCTTGTCCATGTGCAGGGACACAGGGGCGGTATATTGGACGGTGTTTTCCCGCAACTTGCTTCTAATCAAAGCTGCAATCCCTATGCTTATATGGGAGTCGTCAGTCTACTGTTCGTTGGGGCACTCCACCGAGCCCCTACACCCGGGAATTTTGCCTCATCTACACGTTGCATGGTAGAGAGGGTTCTTTAACGTTCAAATGTCATTGTACACCACGCGGCACCTTATCCGAAGGTAGGCTCAATCGGGGCTCTGTCTCTCGTCGAAAGAAGCCAACCCACTTCGATACAGTGTCGAACCTGCAACCCTTGGCGCAGTAAATCGAGTACGCTATCTCCTGCGCCACCGAGGGGGGGTCAATAAGGTGCTCTGCACCAGGCAAAATCCAAGCTTAGGTGCTCTGTGGAGTGCCCCACCAACAGTAACCCGGCGATTAGTAAGCATAAAGGTTGCAGCTTCTGTCGGCAACCGGTTGCGTAAAAATTCTAACAGTCCACCAGTGTGTCCCCTTGTCCAGCGGGTAAAGTAGGTGTCGCACACCCTGGAGTCGGAATGGGGGATTGGAAAGATGATGGTGATACCGGCTAGTGGAGAACACGCAGATTGAAGTTACCTGCACTTCACGTCGGTAGTCCGTTAAAATGCCAGTCAACAGTCCGCCGTGTTTCCGCTGTTCCAGTGAGGCGGATAAGCACTCCATCCATTATAGAAAGGACAAATAGGCACCCCACCCTGTCGTAGTCGCTTAGATATATGATGAATTTCAGCAGCTTGTTAAGAAGACTCAGATTGTAGTTGTCTGCACTTTAGGTTGACAGCAGAGTGTATAAAAGTAAAGTGACCAGATTTTTCCAGAGGGCAAAGCGGGACAGGGGCTTTTGGTGAGCGGCTCCAAGTAGGGGCGGTGAGACATGCTTTCCTGAAGAGCAAAGAACAATACCTGGTTCGTTCTTACTGTACCTTAAGCTGGGTTTACACTGCGCGCAACATACTCGCGCAACTGTTTCATTAAAAAAGACTCTCGCAGTGTAAACGGGGACTCGCCCCGAAATTTGCTGCGCGAGGCAGCCTCGTGGTGAGCCACCGAACTGTCGGTTTTTGGACACGCATCAAAAGGTTTCGCCACTCCCACTTCGTGTACTGGTACTCTAGATACGTTTTGCATGCTTGCTTCGCGCAATATTTAGCTCAATGTAAACAGGGAGGGCGAGACGGGCGAGATTGCCGCAAGCCTGTGGAAACAGTTGCGGCGAGTATGTTTCGCGCAGTGTAAACCCAGCTTTATAGCTTGAATGTGTTTCCATCCAGCACAGGACGCATCATACCCTTATCCCGCCTGCGGGAGGGTCCGGTCTGTGGGTTCACACACTGCCATAGCATTACGGACAACCTGCTCCCACGTCTGCTTTGGTCTCCCCCTGCCCCGGGTGCTGCCGATCACCTGCTTCCTGAAATGGACCTAACGATCTTCTCCTCTTTTCATTACGTGTCCATACCATCTCAACCTATTTTCCCTCATTTTTTCGGCGATGTCCACCACTCCCAGACTACTTCTAATATAGGCCTACTCATTCCTAACTCACACCCCACTCATGTACCGCAGCTTTCCCATCTCAGCTAATTGCATTCTGCTGACGTGGCTCTTCCTCACTGCCCAGCACTCTGATCCATATAGCATAGCAGGCCTAACCACAGCCCTATAGAACTTTCCTTTCAACTTGATAGGGGCCCTCCTATCACTAAGGACTACGCTCCCCTGTCTCCACTTCAACCATCCCCATTGATTCTACTGGTCACAAGACGGGTCCAGGACAGGATGCCTAATGTTTCAATTTGATGCAGACGATGATCAGTTTCCAACCTTGAAGGATCATTCCTTGTGGGTGCTCTGTACGCGTATTTCATTGACGAGTGATGCTCCTGAGAAGTTGCTGACAAAGTGGGACAAACGGGCGTCCCACCGGGACAAGAGAGGGACGGCGGGACATGAAGTCTGAAATCGGGACGTCCGGTCACCCTAATAAAAGTGCTACCCGTGTATTCTTAGTTTCAGTGCAGTTACTAGGTACTTCACCCCCTATAGCGCGACAAATAGGTAGTCCACCTTGTTGTAGGTGGAAAACGAGCTTGAAAAGATGATGTTGATGCTCTTCACCTGGTGAAGAAGACTCAGATTCCAGTTATCTGCATGGTAGGTTGAAAGTAGGGTATATAAAAGTGCTATCTGACAGTATGCCTTGTTCCTTTCTGGCTAATTGGTACTGCACCCTCTATAATGCGACAAATGGGTAGCACACCTTGTCGAAGGCGGAAAACGAGCTTGAAAAGATTATGCTGATGATCCGCAGCTAGTGGAGAAGACTCAGATTCCAGTTATCTGCATGGTAGGTTGACAGTAGGTATAGAGAAGTACTATCCTCCAGTATGCCCGTTTGTCTTGTTCCACTCTGCCTAATAGGTACTCCACCCCCTATAGCCCGAAAAACCTTGTCGTAGGCGGAAAACGAGCTTGAAAAGATGATGTTGATGATCCGCAGCTGGTGGAGCAGACTCAGGTTGCAGTTATGTGCAAGCTATTTGTAACTTGCCCTTTTAAAGAGTTAATTAACCCATAGCATGTCAAGCGCAGCAAAGGGCTTTTTACCACCCCTTCAATGTCCTCCTACTCCTCGTCTTTATGAAAGATTTCGAACTCTGTACTCTATCAGTGATGTAGACGTCATCTTAAGATTCATTAATAATAATGAAAGATTTCCAAATTATGGCACTTTCTCTCTGTTGGTACCTAGACATGAAATGTGTTTTTTTTCTTTTGAGAGGGAGGATTTTTTTCCCTGGTTCGCAGTTGTTGTTGTTGTGTTTTGTCAGAATCTTCACGAAATTGATTACATTTGCCGGGAAAGAGGTGAGGATGAAATTATTGATGAATGAGAAATGGCAATGAAAAATGACCCATGTTTCAACTTGTTCAATATGGCGGTCTCTAAATGGAAGACCAATGCTATTCATTATCTTGTTTCGACCCCCTTTTTTCCTTTCTTTCTTTTCAGGAAATTGGAGATAAAGAGAAGTCCATTCCAGTCATGCATATCAAACTGAGAACTGAATTGAACGATTTAACGATGTTTCGGGAAGAAGGAGGAAGAGCAGGTCACGTGGGGCTATTTAACGACAGGAGCATGAAGAAGTTTTCCCTCCTCAACTCTTGAGAATCACTTGATTCGAAGCACGCGCGGATCCAGAATAGGGTTTTTGGGGTTGCAACCCTCCCTATGCACATATAAACTTATATTCGCATAATATGTGAGGTTTAGCTCGACCCCGCTTGACGAAAATCCTGGATACGCCACTGATTCGAAGATTACTTCTTTACGTCAGCCTGCTTTAGGTGGTACAGGTAGTGCTTTGTCGAAAGTCGCTCCTTCTAACAGAGGTCCTTGGTAGCTGTAAATTACGTTGGACACACCAGATCTCGACTGGTCACTGAAGTTAAGCAACGCATTCCCACCTACTACTGACATGGGTGGCCGCTTGGGAAATCTGGGTACTCCTAATACCCAAAAATCGTCGCATTAGTGTAGAGTCTGTGCATTACAACTACACAGTGGAAGGGGGCTCTAATGACCTTGGAGCTGAAGGGCCCTAAACCACAAACAACAGCGGTTCTTTAAATCCCCTTCTCCATTCCTTTTAGCCTGATAAGGCCCGACTGTTGACGAGGGGCTGTATTGTGTTGGACACTCCAGGTCGACTCCAGGACACTCCACTCGCAACCCCAGCTAGTACTAGCATGGGTGACAGGTTGGAAACATTGAGGTACTGCTAAGTCCCAAATCGTCGTAACAGCGTAGTGTTTGTGCAGACTCTACATTCGAACTACACCGTAGACGGGGATCTAATGACTGTTGTAGTTGAAGGGCCCGAAAACACTAACAGAGCAAAAATCCCCTTTTGTCCCTCAGATTCTAACTCAACGTCGCAACGTCGATTTTATTCCTTCAGCCTGTCTGGTGTTTCATTCCAGCCCCTTGTGGCCGACCACACTGTACCGCTAAAATTGTGACCCGGACGTGATTGGTGCGTTATGCTATAATCGTTGTTGTTTGTTGGTGCTGTAGAGGCCTAAGGGATTGGCGAATTGCGTTGGACAAACCAGTTATCGTCTGGTCACTAAAGTTAAGAAGCGCAACCCCACCTAGTTCTGACATGGGTGGCCGCTTGGGAAAACTGGGTACTGCTGATAACCAAAAATCGTCGCATTAGTGTAGTGTCTGCACAGTCTCTGCATTAGAACTTCGCAGTGGACGGGGCTCTAATGACCTTGTAGTTGAATGGCCCTATATCTGTTGTTGTGTGAATGTTGTTGGTGTTTTAAGGCCCTTCAACTACAAAGGTCATTAGAGCCCCGTCCACTGCGAAGTTCTAATGCAGAGACTGTGCAGACACTACACTAATGCGACGATTTTTGGTTATCAGCAGTACCCAGTTTTCCTATAGCTACTTGCATTTTATTGATGTTGTTCTTCCTCACTATCCAACACTCTGACCCATACAGCATAGCTGGGCTAACCAATGCCCTGTAGAACTTCCGTTTTAACTTGATTGGGACCCTCCTATCACACAGAACTCTGATTGCCTGTCTCCACTTCAGCCACTCCCATTGATTCTATGGTTCACATCCAAGTCTATCTCCCCATTGGTTTGGAACGTTCATCGTAAGTACTTTACCTCTTGCACCTTTTTCACCAGTTCGCCCCTTGAACGTACGTCACTGTTATCTTCATGTCCTTCCCAATTGAAAGCTAAATACTCTGTCTTTGCAATGTTCATCTTTAGCCCTCCCTTTTCTATCACTCCTCTAATATCGTTTGGTCCCTTCACTATAAGTTCTCTGCTGTCACTAGCTTTTCCGATATCGCTGGAAAATGCCAAGCACTGAGGGGCCCAATCTCCTATGCCCGTAAGTAGTTCGTCCAAAGCCAGGATGAAAAGGTATGGGCAAAGTGCCGAAGCTTGGTGCACCCTAACTGTCACTGGAAAGTCCCTGGTATTCCCCCAAGGTATACTTACCCTAGCCATGGAGCCCTCATACATTTTATCGAAGATTCGAATAAACACTTCTTCTACTCCCCGTTTTCGTAATACATCCCAAACTACCTGTCGTTGGACACTGTTATAGGCCTTCTGAAGGTTAATAAAGATAGCATAGAGATCTTTTTTTGCTGTCCTATACTTTTCTATCATCTGCTTCGGAATGAAGATTGGCTCTATTGTGGACCTACCTGGCCTAAACCCAAACTGATTTCCATGGACATTAGTTCTATCCCAGAGGTGGCGTTCCGTTAATCGCTCCCAGAGCTTCGTGGAGTGGCTCATTAGCTTTATTCCCCTATAGTTACCACAATCTTGGACATCTCCTTTGCCCTTGAAGAGTGATACTATCCAACTCTCATGTTATGCAGATGGCATTCCATCTCCACAAGCTAAACTTTCTGAAAAGTCTCCCTAGACACAGGATGCCTGTCCTTCCTAGGCTACAACACACTTCAATGGGGATTCCCCCTCTCCCTCTGAAGTATTCAAGAGGTTTTGGAAGTACTTCATGGGGAGTGGCGAACTGCATTGGACACACCATTTCTCGTCCGATCACTGAAGTTAAGCAGTGCAACCCCAGCTAGTACTGACATGGGTGGCCGCTTGGGAAAACTGGGTACTGCTAATACCCAAAAATCGTCGCATTAGTGTAGTGTCTGTGCAGTCTCTGCATAAGAACTATGCTGTGGATGGGGTTTTAATGACCTTTGCAGTTGAAGGGCCCTAAAACACCAACATACAACAAAAATTGAAGTACTCCTCTCACCTTCTCTTTATCTCTGATGCAGAAAGCAATACCCTTCCTTCGCTATCCTTCACTATTATGGCTCAGGGTATGTCTGTAGCTGCCCTATCTCTAGCCTTGGCAAGCTTGAAGACCTCTCTCTTCCTCCTTTGTCTCTAACTGCTCATAGAGGGCCTCACACTTCTGGTGCTTGGCCAGGGCAATGATCCTCCCAGTGGTGGTCTTGAACTGCCTACAGTATATTGTATCTTAGACTCCTGGTCCCCTAACTCCCGCCACCTGTGGAAAGCAGCCTTCTTTTGTTTGATAGCTGCTTCTACCTCATTCTACCTGCTCTAACCAGTCAGTTCCAAGAATTTAATTTTTATCATTAAATAAGATCATTTTTAAGTTAATAAATGGTGTTACTACCTAGATAGTTTAAGTTTGACGGACGAGTTTGCTGACCACTGGTCTGTCCATAAGTTAGGGGGCGCCAATTTTTGCCTTGCCCCGGGCGCTTGCAACCCAAACTACGCCACTGACCATATGCTCAAGGAACTGCTAACCAAGTGGCTTAGTTCGTCCCAAGAGGAAAATTGTTTGTTTCTTGGTGTTTTAGGGCTTTTCAACTTCAAGATCATTAGAGCCCCGTCCACAGCATACTTCTTATGCAGAGACTGCACAGCAACTACATTAATGTGGACGTCCACACTTTGAAACATTTTCAGTTGGACCTGTGTCATTATATTTTTTCATTACACTTCTGATTATTAAAGGTATTTTGGTTTTAACAACCCCAAAATAATAACATTATTAAATTATTGACTCTTAACCTCTTATTCTGGGTTGTCCAGCCTGTGGCCCATAGTGCATAATTTCTAATTATGCATTATAGCCTACCTGCTATGTAATACCTAACGTTATCTTCACCCGTTTTGGTTTTGACAGCCTGTGACTGGCAATGAGTTCATGGAGCAGCCGAGTGACCCACAACACCAGAAAGGTTGTACAACCCTGGTGTAGCTCAATGGCAGGGTTGTTAGGTTACGTTTAGGCTGGCTATGTTGCATTGCCAGGGTCGAATGAGGGACGCTGGCACTACAATGACGTGTTAAAATTTTAATATTAGTAAGGATCTGGGCCCTGACGGGTACTGATGATGGGGCCCCCCCCTCAATCGTGGGGCCCGGGTGCAATACACCCTCTGCACCCCCCGGATGACCGGCCCTGTGTGTGCCAGAAGTCATTCCATTCCATCAGTCCGTCAGTCATCATATTATACAATTGGTCTGGCGTCATTCTGACCACAGTCATGGACTAAACTCCAGGCCGGCCTTCTCTGTAAAGGGACCCGGGTGCAAAAATCCTCCTGGGGTCCCAAAATATTTTTCCAAAAGTAAAACTAAAAGGATTCAGAGTAAATGGACTCCTCTTAGATGCCCTCCTATCCCATTCTGAGATCCTTCCTAATTTTTGAAGGTATTACATTTTTGGATGATGCCATGTGTCCTAATATGTCGCCATTGCATTTATGAGGTGGTCTGAAAGCTTATGTGGACGTCCAGACCTTGGAACATTTTCAGTTGGACCTGTGTCATTATATTTTTTTATTACATTTCACATTATTAAAGGTATTTTGGTTTTAACAACCCCAAAATAATAGCATTATTAAATTATTGACTCAACCTGTGGCCCATTGAGGCTTGTAATGTGGCCCATGGTGCATCATTTCCAATAATGCATTATAGCCTACCTGCTATGTACTGTAACACCTAATGTTATCTTCACCCGTTTTGGTTTTGACAGCCTGAGGCTGGCAATCAGTTCATGGAGAAGCCGAGTGACCCACAACACCAGAAAGGTTGTACAACCCTGGTGTTCAATGGTAGGATTATTAGGTTATGTTTAGGTTATGTTGCATTGGCAGGGTCGAATGAGAGACGTTGCACCTACAATGACCTATTAAACTTTTAATATTGGCAATGATCTGGGCCCTGACGGGTACTGATGATGGGGCCCCCTTCAATCGTGGGGCCCGGGTGCAATGCGCCCTCTGCACCCCCCGGATGGCCGGCTCTGACTGAACTGACACCAGACTGAGCGTGTAACACCCGCTATAGGTCTGACACAAGTAGGCCAGAGAGTCCACTTTCCAGATCGCTACCAGGCTGGGTTCCCGTGATCGCCATCACTGGCAGGGGGTGATGTAGGATCCCTGTCCCTCACTCTCCTTTCTAGATAAGTTTGTGAAGGTCAAGAGAGAGGTCACCACTTCCCCTTTCTCTGTGTTGGGTTGCTTGAGGACGACGTGCTTCTGTAAAAAATATAAACATTTTCTTAACGTGAATTTGACCTGGAGGATAGAAAATCTCGGCCTTGGTCAACTTCCGGCAATGTCTTCCGCACCAACTGTTCTACTTCGTTTCTTCTTTGGCATTTTGTGTTCATCATAGAGTGTTCTATTTTAAGGGAACAAATTTAACGACATTGAGGGCGTCACAGCGATTTCTCTGCCGTCTATCGCCTGAAGGCGTTTTACAGAGAGATTTCGGTCATCTTTACTTGACCTTTGACACTATTGCTCCATCACACTTCATGCAAAACCCCTCCTCGGTGGTAACTGCGTCAGTAGTTCTAGGTTCGACATTGGACTGAGGTGGGTTGGCTTCTTTTGGTCGAAAGAGAGACCCCCAGTGCGCCTGCTTCCGGATGTGAAGTAAAACCGAGGTCCCGTGTGGTTTACGATGGCAATTGAACGTAAGACAACCCTTTCTACTATGCAGTGGGTGGATGAGGCAAAATTCCAGGTGTAGGAACTCGCTCCCTGGCGCGGTGGAATTTCCCACGAACATTAGACCGACTATCAATAAGCATATGGTTTGCAGCTTCAGTCGGCAACCGGTTGTGGAAAAACCATTCAGCGGGACAAGGTGAGTAACCGACCCTACCATAGGCGGGAAAAGGGCTAGGAGTTGGTTTTGCACATTTCACACAAATAAGGCACCAATTGTAAAATATCCAGAGAAAAATTTTTCTGCCGATCGCACTGTCACTATCGACTGAAATGTACAATTAACCTTCCGTCTACAAGGAAACGATTTTCGAAATTCGTTACAAGGTGGGGTTAATTTTTACCCCAAAGAGAAATTTTGATTTTTAATGCTAAAATATATTCAGAATTAAGAGATTATCATCTATATTGCATTAAACAACATCTATATAAATACTAAACAGTGAAAATAATGTTAAAACTCACAAATAATTATATAATTGCCAATTAACCTTAGTGACGTCATGAATTTTTTTATGAACAAGCCACAATTGTCATTTTATTATGCAAATAGCCTAACAATATTTAAAAAGAGGTAAACATTTTATATACCAAAACATATCAGTCAATTATTCCAAATTGAATCCACAATACAACTCTAAATATCCATGCTTTCAGATTCTGTAAAACATTTCTCACAATACAGTACAGCTTTTGAATGCTTCTTGCAAATGGGAAGATGCATTCATGGCATGTGTTACTGTAGATGTTCCCTAACTTATAAATACAGTAATTTATAACCTCTTAGTTTGATTACGATAAGATTTCAACCTTTCCTAGAACTTCAAAAAATCAAACGGGCATTAAAACCCTAAAGCAATGTAGGGCATCTATAATCATCTGAAATAAAACATTTTGAACTGCATTGGGATAAACCCCCATGGGTCTAAGGATAAAGCCTACTATTACTGAGAATAGATGAAGAAAGTGGTTTGAAGAGGCATCACTAAATTTTGACATAC
Source organism: Trigoniulus corallinus (assembly GCA_013389805.1). Classification (NCBI taxonomy): domain Eukaryota; kingdom Metazoa; phylum Arthropoda; class Diplopoda; order Spirobolida; family Trigoniulidae; genus Trigoniulus; species Trigoniulus corallinus. The sequence goes on from JAAFCE010006668.1 coordinate 4,662,408, forward strand.
ATCACAAGGTGGGGTCCGGAATAACCCCATACCTGTCCCATTCCCCCCCAAAAAATGAAAATTAAATATGATAAATACTTAGAAGACCTGCCAACTTCCCTAGATAGGTAAAGAAAACATCGGAGAACAGGTACTCAAAGTTTGGTGAAGATTGGAGAAAGTGGTACATGTGGAGACACAATTTTGTAGGTCTGGGGTTTGAAAAAACCCCACCTTGTAGACGGAAGGTTAAGGTTGTGCTACCGTGAATACTGCAAGTTTAATTTCGGGTAAGACTTGTGTATCATGTGTTAATTTTGGTGATAAAATACAGTAGATGAGGACGTTGGCTGCTTTCGAAAATAAGGTAGGGCACACTTCAATTTAATCAAATTAAAATTTGTATTCCATGAATTCGATGGAATCTCGAGGTCTTTTAGTGACGACCCGTTTGTGTCATAATGGGTACTGATACAAGAAAAATAGTGAAGCAGAGCTGCAAAATCTCTCTTGCCCCTCATTAATCGTCATTCCTAGCCCTTTCCCCGCCTATTCCAAGGTCAAGCCTAGGTATACACAAGCCGTCTGTCGACGTGATCTGAGATTATTACAAGGAGAAAGTGAACGTCAGTTATTTCGAGACAAAAGTGGACGTCAAGTCTGAAGTTCTCTTGTATTTTTGTGTTTCAGGACCCTTCAGCTACAAGGTCATTACAACGCCGTCCACTGCATAGTTCTACCATGTTTCCCCGACAATAAGCCACTGTCTTATTTCCATTTTGGTGCCGAAATGAGCACTAGGGCTTATTTTCAGGGAATGTCTCATTCTTGTGGCGGCATATTTCTTCATTCTCGCAGAACAGTGGTTGAGAATCGCTGCTCTATACTCACCACTCCCTTTAATGAAATCACCCTATCAGATGCAGGAAAAAAAAACGGTTGTGCTCTTTGCCTTAGGGGTCTCGTAGGGCTTATTTTTGGGGAAGGGCTTATATTAAACACATTTTGAAAAATATTGGTAAGTCTTACATTTTGGGTAGGTCTTATTTTTGGGGAAACACGGTATCACACCCATGTGCAAGGATGATGGATTTTCAGGACCACAGCAATAACTAGGCATGTTTGAGACATAACTAATTTTATTGATAACCACACACATGTGTAGGCCCTATATGGCAGATACCACAGAATAATTGGTAAAATAAAAGGGTGGTCAGAGACCTTAACAAGAAATGGCGAAAACTTGACACTAGACTGTAGAGTGACTGTCACAAGGTATAGACGGCCTGTAGACTGTCAAACTAACTGTGAAATCACTGTAGATGGTGTAAACTGAGTGAAGAGTGAGAGACTCCATTTATGCTCATAGAATCTAATTGTTTGCCATTTGAACATTTTTCAGAAGCCTTTCACCAAGAATCCACAAAGAAGTGGACTGCTGCCTAGAAGACATTGAAAGCTAAGTTTTAAACTCGTTTTTCTTGTTTCTATCTGTAGTTATTATCTTAGTGAGAGACTCCATGTAGACTCTTTGTAGGCTGCACTGTCCTCTGAGGTCCTTGATTGTGGTTAGGTTCCTGTGATCAAAGGGTACCCACGAATCACTGCCAAGGGACCATGCAGTATGTCCCTACAAAAGGTCTCAAAATTTCATACATGCAGGCCCTATTGTTACCCACAGGAATCTGAAACAAAAGATGAAGAGGCTGCAAGTTAACACGTGGACATTGGGCTATTGACATTATCCCAATGATTGAGATCTTGTCCCTACATCACCCTCTGCTAGTGATTGAGCCTGGAACAATCATGAGAATCCAGCTTGATAGCACTCTGGGAGGCTGTGGTGGTGGTGCAGAGGGCTCACATCTTGATGTTGGTAGAATGTGGGGCAACACTACTGTGTATTCTGGTGGCTCATCTTGGGTCACCTGGCATTGCTTATGGTCTGTCTACACATATGGGGGGGGGAGCGGCGAGTTGCATTGGACACACCAGTTCTCGTCTGATCACTGAAGTTAAGCAACGCAAGCCCAGTTAGTACTGACATGGGTGGTCGCTCGGGAAAGCTGGGTACTGCTAATACCCAATAATCGTCGCATTTGCATAGTGTCTGTGCAGCATATGCATTAGAACTATGCAGTGGACGGGTCTCTAATGACCTTGTAGTTGATGGGACCTTAAAACACCAACAAACAAATACACATATGGTCTCTCCCACAGATATTCACCACAAACGCATTGCTAGCCTGACTTATGACCTGGAATGATCCATCATATGGCAGTTGTGGAGGCTTCTGCACACCATATTTAATGAACAAAGATGTGGCTAGCAGTGGAGAGGTCATTAACCCTTGTGTTACTACCCAGGTACATGTATACCCTGAAGATGCATTAGTGACAACATCTATTGCTTTATTTATGGAAGAGGAGGTGGGGAGGAGCCAGCAGGTTGCATTGGTAATTTGGCAACATTGGGAGCATGCTAATGCAGTCAATCTCTTGCATACAAACTGCATCCATTTCTACATTGACTACACCAACTACTATTACTACTGCTCAACATACAGGAGTGGATCCACAGGGGAGCAATGCAGCAATTGCTCCCCCTCAGGGCCTCAATGGGATGCATACTTCAGCCAATTCAACTTTGCAACTGATGAGGTATTTTAGCGTTTGCTATTCCCACATCTACAGTATACTGCCAGTCCAATCTGCAGTTGACTAAACCACTGAAGATAGGACATTCAGCAGTGGCAGATCAGGGGGAGGGAGCATATCAAAAAAAGGTGCACCCCAAATATTTTTAAACATTCTGAATCCTGTAGTGTAAATCTAGCTAGCAATTGCAATAGGTCCTCTCCTGCACCTTAGATAATGTCCTATCTTCAGTGATTTAGCCAACTGCAGATTGGACTGCAACTCTTGACTGGCAGTATATAAATGGCAATAACAATAAAAGAATGTGCCATCAGCTATGCCCCATTGAGGCACTGAGGTGGAGCAATTGCTGCATTGCTCCCCCTCTGGGTCCACCCCTAGGACATTGTTGAATGTGCAGTAGAACAGGGGTGGCCAACACATCGCTCGCGATTGACCAGTCGATCACGAAGCCAATTTTGATCGATCACTTGCGATGTATTGACTTAACATCCACCTTGGTGACGTAGTGGCTCAGTGTTTCAAGGTCTGCATCAGTGGTTCTAGGTTCGATGCTGGACCGATGTGGGTCCAGTATCAAACCTCCCCCTCCCCACTTTGACTATGCCTATGATAACACGTCGATCCAACACTTTTCAGATAAAAAGTCATTTGCGACACATTTTTGAGATAAAAAGTAGATCTTATGTACACAAAAGTTGGCCACCACTGCAGTAGAAGACCTATTATAATTGCTAGATAGATTTATACTAAGGGATCTTAAATATTTGAAAATATTTGGGGTACACTTTTTTGAAATGCCCCCCCCCCCCCAATCCACCTCTGGATATGGTCCTGTCAACGTGATATACAGGGACAAAAATCATTGTTGGTTCATCATGCAGCACCTAATAAATAGAGAAGAAAGACTTGAAAATCATGTGTAAAATGTCAGAAACCTGCAGTATTTTTGCAATGAACATTCTTTGACATTCTAAGTTTGTAAAAATTGTCCACAATCTTAAGTAACATGGCATCCTTTGACATATTTTTAAGGATACAATAAACTGCTACAACTGTAACATAGCATTATCTTGTTTCATCAATGTAATGAATTTGTACCATCTGTAATATTCCTATGGGTACATGGGTAGTAATAAGAGGGATATATCAGTTAAATGGCATATCAATTAATATTCTTTTGCTAAAAGCAAACATACATATGCAAATTCTCTCTGAAACTTCCCAAATAATGGGGATCTGGTTGGACAAAATGATCTTTCTCAAAGAAATTTTTTGGCATCAATGCAAAGTCAAAAATGGGTACATGTGTACCTGGGTAGTAACACAAGGGTTAAAGATGAATACCTTCTGCTGACCATGGAGTTTGGGTTCAGTTGGCTGCAGCTCCTGGAATTGCAGCTTAAGGTTTCTTATGAAGGTGTGGTGATTGACATCCTGGTCTGTTGCCAGTGCAGAGGAAATGAGCTTGCCAGGTAGTCACAGATGCTGCCCATAAACCATATCTGCTGCATTGGCATTAATGTCTTCTTCCTCAGTCCAGCAGTTTTGGCAGCAATGAATGGCTGCTTTCCGCTGACAGTGAAGACGTTCCACCATGCCATTTGCTGCTGGGTAGTAAGCTGTAGTGTATAGGTGAGTCAAACCAATTAGACAGCTGAGCTGCATGAAAAGGTTGGACTCAAATTGTCTTCCTTGTTCTGTGGTTACTCAAAGTGGCACTCCAAAAATAGGCAATCCAATGTTGAAGGAGACACCCAGGCAACAGTTTCAGCCTCCTGGTTGAGCAATGGCACTGCCTTGGCCACTGTGGGAAATGATTGATCATGGTCAGGCAGTAGCAGTGACCCTCAGAGTCAGGCATGACAATGATGTCCAGGTGGACATGATCAAATCACTGGGATGGTGGTGTGAGTGTGCTGACAGGTGAAGTGACATGCCTAGAGGTGTTTGACTGCTGGCAGGCAAGACAGTTCTCTGCCCAGTGGCAGCCACCTGCCCTGACTGATGGCCAAACAAACCTCAGTGTGACAAGCTTCACTGTCACCTATGCTCCTGGAGTACCCAGTTGTCATAAAGAGTTGAATGCCAGCCTTTGGAAGGGCTGAGTGAGGAAGGGCCAGGGCTGAGATGTTGAGGCATCACAGTAGATCATGATGTCAGACCCTGGAATCCTTTCTCTGGTTAGCTTCAAGGAAGAGCTGCTGTCATGTGGCAGCTGCTGCAGTTCAAACTGTCTGCCACAATGTTGTCCTTGCCAGGAAGTTAAAGGATGTCCATTGTGAACTGTGAGATGAAGTCCAGGTACTGGAACTGGTGGGGGAAACTTGGTCATTCTGGCAGTGGAAGGCACCCCTTGTGTCTCAACAGTAACAAAGTAGAGTCAAGCTCATGAGGATCTTCTTTTGTCATTAACTGCACCAAGTCCATTCCCTTGGCTGCAGTTTTGCTAGGCAGTAGATAGAGACAGTCGGAATCTCATTAATCCCTTCATGCACATCACTAATTAGATGATGAGGCATTTGGCTATTTATTAATTCCTAAGAACCATTCTTATGTTACAGTACATAATAACTTTTATATGAGACAGCCAATTTGACATTAGCTAATAAACGGATAATACCAAAGCCCCAAAATACAAAATAACAACATTAGTAAGATATTAAATACCAATAAAAACTATTTATGAATTTGCAACACACAATTAAGTTATATCATACTGGGATTATAAACCTTCAGACGAATCTATTGCCGCCTAAACTCCTGATATGCTGCTACAGTGGACAAGGAGATAGCCAATGATAATGAAGACAGGTATGATGTAGGTATCCTCAGTTTCTTCAATAGTTCTTCATTCTTCTGAAGATACCCACCAAGATTGTTTGTTTGTTTGTTGGTGTTTAAGGTCCCGTCAACTACAAGGTCATTAGAGACCCGTCCACTGCATAGTTCTAATGCATTGACTGCATAGACACTACACTAATGCGACGATTATTGGGTATTAGCAGTACCCAGCTTTCCCGAGCGACCACCCATGTCAGTAATAACTGGGCTTACGTTGCTTAACTTCAGTGATCAGACGAGAACTGGTGTGTCCAACGCAACTCGCCGTTCCCATACCCACCAAGAGCAGACATTACAAAGCCCCAGAACTGGGTCAACAAGAAGGTTGAGAGGGTTGTGACCCACAAGCATCTTGGAATAATTTTCAGTAGTCAAGGTACCTGGAATGGTCATATTACTAAATTGGTTGGGAGGGCTGGCCAATTCCTCCATCTGATTAGTAGGGTCCTTGGGGACAGCACAAAGGAGTTAAAAGAAACACCATATATTTCAATGGTGTGACCAATTTTGGAGTATGGTAGTCCAATTTTGTTTCCCTTCAGGCAGGATTTATCTTGGGAGGGACACGCTAAGCCAGTGGCATAAGCTTACCAGACAAAAAACTAGTCATCCCTTGAGAAATTATGTAAAGCATCATTTAATACCTTGTAACTTCACCCCTGGACTTGATAACTGCCTGGATTCTGTTAGTAAGTGAGTCCACAAGAATTTCCACTGGCTTAACCCACTCACTGAGGATTTTATCATGGAAATGCATCAAGTTGTGGGGATGCTGATTTTGGCGTTTTACTTGCTGTTTCAACATGTCCCACAGATTTTCTATGGAGTTCAAGTCAGGCGATTTTGGAGGTCAATCAAGATGCAATACAGTGTTTGAGTGTTCATAAAACCATTCACATATTCTTCCAGCCCCATGAACTTTGCTGTTGTCATCTTGAAAAACGAGGGTATCAACAGCATACTCATCATGAAGATGGTGACTGTAAGGCACCAGCTGATGATCCAGAATGTTAACTTAAACATGCTGGTTCATGTTAGCGGTTACCTCAGTAAGTAGGCCCAATCCATAATAAGAAAAACACCTACCCGTGTGTGCCCAGGGTAGAATAGGCACACTGCATACCTGCATGTCATGAGAGGCGACTAAAAAGGATGACTTTCTCTTACCCCTGATTGGACAACACCACTATCGTCTTTGCCCATGACTTGTGTCCTGGACGGGATGATACCATCATTGTGGTTGTCAGTGCCCTTCTTGTGTCCTTTACTGGACAACACTACTATTATACCTGGACATGTTTGTGGTCGATATAGGCTCCTCATGGGGTGACCAAAAATAAACGCCTACCCACGTGTTAGCCATGTGTGGAGACCCACACCCCTGGGAAAAGCAGGTCCTGGTGATTGAGGAGGCGCATGTCCTGTGATGTCTCTGGGCCACCCCGCACTGGTGAGGTGGTTGACAGACATCGAGGACTAAGGTTGTGACTTACAGTTTCAAAAACATCACTTTGGCCACAGCTTCTAGGGAAAATGGGTGGCCAAGGCAGATACCCAGTCTTGGTCAACTGGCCAGGGATGCATAAAGTTTTTGCTCCCTAGGATTGCTATGAGTGGACTGGCAGTCAACCCCGATGCCAATGGTCCAGTACTCAGGGATTATGCCACCCTGCAGTATCCTTCTCTAAGACATTTACACCCCCACCATGGTGATTGTCTTTCTGGGCCCTAATGACCTTCGTAGTCAATGTGCCCTAAAACACAAACAAACAAACAAAAAACACCTCCAACACATCACAGACCCACCTCCAGCTTGAACCTGCCCTTGCACACAGTCAGTATGAAATCCTTCATTGGGCCTTTGGTGCACTCAATGACATGCATTATTTGAATAAAGGCAAAATCAGGATGCATCAGACCACATAACATTCCACCAGTCAGTTACTGTCCACATTGGTGACTTCTAGTCCATTCAAGATGGACAGCATTCTGTGTCTGTGTGAGCAATGGCCTCTTGTGAGGTAACTGGCTCCAATTGTTCATTGCATGTAGTTCCTTTTGCAATGTTCTCTCACTAACAGGTTGGGATAGACCTTCATTCACTAACTGCAGCAATTCTTGTCAGGTTTTGAAGCAGGTTTCATTCACCAGCCATGAAACTTGTCTCTGGTCCCTCTCAGTTGGGATGTTCTTTGACCACAATTCTGATGTCATATTTCATGGCCACATGTATTAAACCACTGCTTGTAGACATGTTGAACAGTCTGCTGTGAAACACCAAGAAATCTAGCAACTTCACCCACTGTATGGTCAAGGGCATGGCCAAAAGCGATTACCCCTTTTTTGCCACTCTGTCACATCCTTACATTTACCCATATTTACATGAACTATTTGCTTCAAACAACAATGTCTCACTGAATACTACTGCCTTATGACTTTGTAAAGGCAGGTTGTGTGAAACATTAGTGCTATTTATCAAGGTTTAACTGTTCAGCATTGTTTGTGCATTAGGGTGACTAATTGTTTGTTTGATGAGGTTGCATCTTACAGCATTAGTCTTTTTATCAGACTGCTGCTGTTGGGATGCAATAGACCTCTGGTTGGAAGTGCATCCCTAGCTGAGTATAAGGGGAGAAAGGATTATTCCTATAAATTGAAGGAGTTTAGGGCACAGACAGACTCGTACTACTGGTCATTCTTACCTAGGACCATTCAGCAATGGGATTGCAGAGGATAAGATGGAGGGCTTCGTCAAAGGAAAGCCCACCATTGCTAGTATTGTAGGGGGCACTACTATTATAGCTTAGGGTTTTTAGGAGTTTTATGGTATTATATGTAGGAATGAGAGTCGATTTCTCCATTGCCATATTGGCCAAATAAGGCTGCTTACAGTGTAGTGAATTAGAACTGGATGGACCCATGTGCAGGAAATAAATCCTTAACATGGTCCTCCAGAGGAGAACTTAAATGTGTCGATTTTGTTCTTGTTGTGGTATGACATCATTCATAGTGTTTGCCAGACAACATGATGTCGATGACATGAACATTACTTTCTGCATCTTGGATAATCAGATCAGTCTTCAGACGTGGCTCCACCAACACCACATTACCCTTCTCTGTAGTCTTTGTTTCCAGCCATTTGACTATCTTATTGTGAAGAGAGACAAGTTTATGGTGAACAGCTGGGCACTTAACTGGTGTGCCTTTGATCAGGAACTCCTGACTATTTACCTGGCAAGGGCATCAGCATGAGTAACTATGACTCTCACTTCCTTGGTGAGTTCAGGCCTGTCATGGGTTAGCTACACATTTGTTTGACTTGTCTGAGACATGATATTAGATTTTTCAAGAGCCTCTATCTCGGCATGTGTAGTGAACTACCAAAGCATAGGAGTACATAGCTGGTCTGCCACCTCCTCATGGTCTCCCTGCTGGGCAACGACCTGACAGTCCTTTTAAGTACTTAAGAAGCCCAAGGGGTGGTCATTACTCGAGTAGGTAGATGTTTCAGTCCTGAACGCCCTAGGGTGTTTAGGGTCTGGAATATTTTACATTATGCATAGGAAAGCATCCCTTGGGAACTCCAGTCAGGCCAGCAAAGCAACCCAGCAACCCCTGGCATTGCACCACAGTATATAACTTTGCATGGTGATAGATGAGGTGCTCTCCTATCATTGTGATTCCCTTATTGTTTGCCCATTGAGTTAGCACATGATAATATACTCCTAGTGGAAAGCAAGGAGCAGGCAACAGTGCTGGGTGAGGCAGTTACATGTAATCTTTGCAGTAAACCATATTCTGACCGCAATGAAAACACATCCAGGTCTACCATTAGCATATATCTGTTCATGCTGCAATGCAGTTTATGAATGGATGACCCACGTTTCCCACCACTATTTCCTTTGAAGGCAGCATGCCCCAGTAGAGATCCTGTTAGTGGGGGATCATGCTTGTCCATATTGTGACATGTCATTTTCTACAGCTATAGGCTAAGGACAACATAAGAGGCATGCCCACCCCTTGGAGTACAATACAGAGAGCATCTTGGTGATGGCACCCAAAAGGCTGTGGAGTTGGGGCAAGTTCAGCACAATGGCTTGGGTTGAGTTGAGTTGTGGCTCTCAGGAACCCAAGGGGATCTTCCTGGCCATGCAGCATCGACTCCCCCATTGATCAATTGAGGATCTGCAGAAGAAGTGCACATGTGAACAGTTCAAGTAAGCCTTGGCTGAGGCACGTGTGGGGACTCCAGTGGAGTCCATCCATGCTTTCACCTCTGCCAAATGTTTGGTGCATGAAGAAGGTGGTTTGATTGATTGCTCAGTCTTGGTGAACGCTGTCTGTGAGCTTGCTCAAGAGCAGCCACATCACGGGCTGGTGGAAGGCATTTTGGGCTCCTCTAAGCCAAACTTTGAACTCCTCAAAGTGGAATATCTGTCTGTTTTGGCCAGTGATAAACATAAAATTAAGAAAATATCATCTAGAGATGAAAGAAACACTGCTGTGAGGAGGACTGTTCAGGTGAGGAGGGCCTGATATGCCGACTATCAGCAACTATGCAGCAAGAGCAAAAAGAGGTTGCTGGAGAGGATCTTCTGATGCGGACAGTGCTGAACAGGTATGCCTGCTGAAGTAGGACCTTGACAGCACCTTTTGTTCATTGCTTGAAAGTGAGTCTATCCAGGATTCCCAACAATCTGCTATTGTGGGGCCGCCAGATGGGTGTGAGTCGCTTGTTGGCCCAATTTCCATTGAAGAGGTGTCTGGGATTGTCAAGTGGGTGAAGCCCTCTGCTCCTGGGACTGACAGGGTTTTGCTCAGTCAGCTATGTTGGGTGGATACTAGGCTACCCTCTGTGATTTTTAATCTCATGCTTGTGGCCAGGGATCTGCCCAAGTGTTGGCAGGGTTGCAGAGTCGTCATGATCTGCAAGGGGGGACCACTCTAAGGTGACCAACTGGATGCCTCTGACAATCATGACTATGTTTGTCAGGGCCTTCCACAACATTCTGTTGGTGTGGCTTAAGATATTTTCCTTCCATCCCTCTCAGCAGGCTTTCCACCCTTTAGATGGCGTCTCAACAGCCATAACCACTGTTACTACTCTATTAGCCGCATGTAGGAGGAAGAGGTGATCACAGAAACGAGTGATCGAAAGTGATCTAGTCTAGATATTGCGAAAGCCTTTGATTCTGATTCCCACCATTCAATAGCATGCCATCTTCGAGCCTTGAGTGTACCACCATTAATTATACATTATGTGCTGGAGAGCTTGTCACATGCCAGCACTGCACTGGTTACCACAGATTATTCTCACAGCTCTGCACAGGACACTGGGACTCATCCACTTCTTGAAAAACAGACACTTTGTTGTTGCGACTGACTCCCTATCCTCCCTTCAGCTATTGCACACCCTTTATGGCAGACATGCCACCATCCAGGGTGTGCACAGATTACTGCTCGTGGTTCATCAGCAGGGCAAGACAGTGTTGTTTATGTGGGTCCTGGGACATGTTGGCATCATGGGCAATGAGAGGGTAGATGCCCATGCCCGTCAGGTGGCCAACCTGCCAGATGTACCTGACACTGCTGTGGTTGACAGCTTGCTTGTATTTGTAAATGAGGCTTGCCTCTTTCACAAAATTAAATTTAGACAAGTTTTCCTTTCTGGCATCTTTCCCTTTTATTATTGTGTCGTTTTGGCTTTTGCTTTTTTATTTCTGTGTTTGCCATTTTATTGCCATTTTTTTTATAACTTTTAGTGGGCTTTGCCCTTATTTATTGTCGTCATGGTGGGTTGGCCATTTACACCCCCACAATGGTGATTGTCTTTCTGTGGCCTAATGACCTTTGTAGTCGCTGGGTCCTACATGAGTGGGGTGTCACAAGCTGACCGAATCTGTAATGATTAAATTAGAGGTAGACTGGGGGTGGGAAACATCACAGAGAAAATGAGAGAACAGTGGATGAGGTGGTATAGGCATGGGGAGGATGGGGAGAGGAACTCATTGGGTCCATTATGGGACTGCATGTGTTGGAGCACCAGGAGAGAGGAAGGCCAAAACGGACATGGGAGCAGGTGGTGCAGAGGGACATGGAGGTTTGTGGGGTGGAGAGGTCTTGGTGGGGAGTAGAGTTTAAGAACCCGCAGACCTGACCCCGCCATTGGCAGAATAAGGGTGGGATGATGATGATTTTGATGTTATGACTTTTCTTTCACTTGCCAATTCGATTAACTCCCTTAATTACCCAAAAGTTGTGATATTAATAACTATTACACCAAGGCTATTCTGTCTCATTTATTCTACTTGTCTTTAGATGAAAACTACAGCTTCATTTATGCATTATACAATGTTTATTTCAATTTTTTGTCTTAAAGGGAATTTTTAAAAACAATCTATATTAAGTCATCAAATTTCTCCACTTTCTGTTTTATGGAGTTAATCGATTTGGCAAGTGAGTGGATCATTTATTGAAACTGTCAAACACAAAATCAGTATGTCAAAATGTAAATCAGTTTGAAACACCTTAGTGTTTCAACTAGAAATGTAACAAGTTAGAAGTACAAGAGATTGAATTAAAGAATATTTGAGAAGTAGAAACAACAAAAATATTGCAATGCCTTCATTTTGTGTAGCATTTATTAAATTTTTTAATTCACCAGCGCGGGGCCCAAGGCGGTTGCCTTGCCCTAACGCCGGCCCTGAATGCACAGACACTACACTAACGTACGACTAAAAATCGCACGTAGTGTAAGGCTGCACGCCAATGTAAGGCTACCCTAATGCGTCGATTTTTAGCTGTTGGTGGTATCCAGTTTTCTCAAACGGCCACCATTGTCAGTAGTAATGTGTAACCAACGCAGTACTCTGCTCCCGACATTAAGGCAAGGCGCAAAATGAGGCCGCAGGGTAACGCAGTGTGACGCAGCCCTGCTAAATTCTGCTAGCAGGCAATCACTGTTACGTTGAAAGCCATTTTAGTTGACGCAAATTGCAAACCAGTATGTTGAAAAACTCCTGAACGGCCTCATTTTGCGCCTTGCATTATGGGGATCGGTGGCGCTGGAGGCAGCGTGCTCGATTACTGCTTCAGTGGTTCCAGGTTCGCATTTGGATCGATATTGGTTGGCTTCTTCAGCGAGTTGGAGCAAGTGGCTTATTGCGTTGGACGCACCAGTTCTCGTCTGCTCACTGAAGTTAAGCATCGCAACCCTAGCTGGTACTAACATAAGTGGTCAGTTGGAACACTGGGTATTGCTAATGCCCAAAAATCGTCGCATTAGTGTAGTCTCTGCAGTAGAACTACTGTTTTCAGTGGACGGGGCTCAAATGACTTTGTAATTGAAGGGCCTAAAACATCACCAAAAAATGCATCTTGTTTTTATTTTGCTTGTGGAGAGAAAAAGTGGCGTAAAGGGTGGGTTCATTTGGCGTTTTTCAACTTCAAATGTTGCTCGCAGCGGTGATTACTTATCGCAATTAGCGTGCTTTTGCGATGTTTGTGTGTGTCTGGAGTTCGAACGAGCTTGTCCACCTATTCATGAATTACTGATATTCCTCACACGAACTGTTGTCTATTCTGAGCAGCACCGGTAAATTCTTCTTCCTCCCACTTTCCATACCCCCTGCCCAAAAAAAAGACAATAGTTTATTTGCATCGATAGGGTTAATGCTGAGACTGAGGAAGAAGGAGGGGAAGAGAAAAGAGATTTAAACCATTCTTCCTCCCCTCTGTTCTCACCCCTGCCATCTCTGCACAAATGAATGTTTGAGTCACGACAGCATTTTTTTTCGCAAGGTTTGAGGGTCTGGTTCCTTCTAACCGTCCCATCCCTGTCCCCCACACGTTCTGTGGCCCTCACATGTTGAAGGAGGGGGCAAACCTTTCTCATTAACCCACAACACCACCTCCTCCTTTTCGAGATGAGCTGCTTCCTCCTACTTCTACTTCCTCCCATCATCCTCCTTTCCACCTTGAAAGAGGCGATATTAGGGAACCTGACATGATTACAAGGTAGACTCGTTATCCGTCAGAAATGGTGACACGCCCAAAATTTCGAATAAGGGGAATGGGGGAGGAAATACCAATTTCTCAGGCTCGTACACTCACACAACTCTTACGGAACAGCCGGCTACTGAAATGTAGTGTTGGGACTGTTGGATATACAAAAGAAAAATAGGAAGAGGAGGAGTGTGGAGGCAATTATTTCTGGGGCTGAATCCGGGTTTTGTGTTCGAAGATGGGGTGCAAAGGTAGTGATCCATTTATTGTTTTTCATTCAGAAGTCGATTGGCCGGACTAGGGGGCACAGGAGGCAGTGTACTCGATGACTGTGTCAGTGGGCCCAGATACCATACTGGATCAAAATGTGTGGGCTTCTTTCAAGCGAGAGCGAGGCCCCTAGTGCTCATTCCTTCGCATGAAACGTAAGACCTAGGTCCCTTGTAGTGTACGATAGCATTGGCACGTAGAAGAACCCTCCCTGCTACGCAACGGGCAGATGAGGTAAAATTTTCAGGTGCAGGAGTTCGCCTCCTGAAGTCGTTGGAGTGTCCCAACGAAGAGTAGGGAGACCCAAAATAAATCTAGGGATTGCAGCTTTAGTCGGCAACCGGCTGCGGAAAAAAATGCCGTTCAATATATCACCCGTTCAGACGGACAAGATGGGCGCCCGACCCTGCCAGAGGTTGGAAAAGAGTTAGGAGCAGTTAAGTTGAATTCTGCTAGGAATAACGTGCGAGCAGTTATCGGATGTTCTCGGGTTCGAGCACAAGCAGTTATTGAATGTTCTCGGGATAGCACACGAGCAGTTATTGGGTGTTCTCGGGATAGCGCACGAACAGATATTGCATGTTCTCGGGATAGCGCACGAACAGATATTGCATGTTCTCGGGATAGCGCACGAACAGATATTGGATGTTCTGTCCGTAGAACACCTCAGGTATTAGCTGTTCAAGCTAATGCCCTCCCCCAGCCACATTTTTCGTGTTGCGGTTAAGTGCATAAACACTCTTTAGGTCATAATGGAGTGCAGTGCAAGGGCATTTTCAAGTTCTCTTCAGATCAGTGCCCGGGCAGTTTTCCGTTCTCTTCTGTGGAGAACCGGAGCAGTGTATGATTAGTCTTAGGGCGTTCTCAGATCATTTCTTTAGATCATCCCAGGGCAGTCCATTATTACTCTTTGGTCTTTGTTTAGTCAGTGTATGCTTTCTTATTGGGCCAGGACACTAGCAGTCCTAGGACCACAACAGAAATCTCAAGACCACTTGGGACTGATGTCTTCGGGCTTCTCGAATTATTGCTTGATTACACTTAGGACTGTCTTGGTGTAATTCATGAACAGTCTTTGGCCCTTCTTAGGTTAACACGCAAGCAATTTGGGGGCATATTCTAATTTTTCTGCGCCTAAGTCTGAACGGCCATTGGGGTCATCGCTAACCTCTAGTAAACATGAGCACGATTAACCTTTCAAAATTTTCGGGTTTGCTCACGAGCAGTCTTTAAGACATACTCATGGAAAGGGGAGCAGGTCATCAGGTGGTGGAAACTGCCCACCAAAACAGAGGAATTTGCACAAGAAATGCACAGGCAGGTAGACTGGGAGTGGGAAGGGACAGCAGAAGCCATGTGGGATAGGGTTGCCAGAAAAATTAGATCTTGTGGGAAAGCCATTTTGGGGCAGGGCAGAGTAGGAGGCACAGGCCAAGGATACAGGGAGACATGGTGGTGGAATGAGGAAGTAGAAGAGGCCATCGAACAAAAGAAGGCTGCTTTCCAAAGGTTGAGGGAGGTAAAGGACCAGGAGTCTAAAGGTGCTGTTCCACTAAGCAGTAGCTGCTATAGCAGTGTGCTAAGAGTAACTGCTAAGTTACTATTAGTGCACAAAAGTGGGTAAATGCAACTGTGAACTATTATAAAAGTTAAAATGGCGCCCACAAAAATACAATGTGTAGCTGCTCTTCAAATATAAGGCAAACATAAGGAATGGGTCAATCAGTTTCTGTTGAAACGTGATTATGCTCTAAAAAATAATACAATCTGTAGGTGGAAGTATTCATCATCATCTCACCTTTATCCTGCCTGTGGCAGGGTTGGGTCTGCGGGTTCTTATCCTCAACTCTACCCCACATCTCAATGTCCCGTTGTACCACCTGCCCCACTTCCATTTTGGTCTTCCCCTACTCCTGGTGCCACCAATCAACCCAGTCCCATAATGGGACGAATAAAATCCTCCTCCCCTCCTCATCACATGTAAAAATGTAATCAATTCAGATTCTGTTGGCTCATGACTCTCCACTCATGTAGCACAGCATTCACATCGCAGCCACTGGCATTCTCCTTTCATAGTCATTTTTGACTGACGAGCACTCTGAGCCATACAACATAGCTGGCCTAATGACAGTTCTGTAAACTTCGCTTTCAAATTTTATTAGGACCCAGCGGTTGCACAGGACTCCACTTTAGCCATCCATACGTGGAAATACGATAGAAACTAAATTTATTTTGACGAATCTTTAAACGAATTGTTAATTCTGGGATGTGTATCCATGTAGGATGCAGAGTTTGAATCTGGGACGAATGGTCACCCTACAGTGGTGTACATACTGTGTTCTTCAGTTGTTAATGTGTTCTTCAGTTGACGCCATTTTTAAATTACCCATAATCCACTGCAACTTGGAAGAAAGTAGAAAATTTTCAACTTGAAGGTGTGGCTAAAAGTAGCTGTTATAGCGGTTCAACTCTTATAAGAGTAGGGGTGTTCCACATAATAGTTACTATTATAACAGCAACTTTTATAGCAGCTACTGCTTAGTGGAACAGCACCTTAAGACTCAATAACGACAGTCCAAGTCCAAGTCAAGGAGGACCATTGCCCTGGCCAAGCACCAGAAGTATGAGGCCCTCTATGAGCAGCTAGGGACAAAGGAGGGGGAGAGGGAAGTTTTCAAACTGGCCAAGGCCAGGGATAAGGCAGCTAAGGACATACCCAGGGCCATAACAGTGAAGGATAGTGAAGGTGGGATCCTGCTGTCCCCATCTGAGGTGAAGGGGAGGTAGGAAGAGTACTTCAAAAATCTCTTGAATTCTGCTGATGGAGATGGAGACTCCACCATATATCCTGCATCAGTAGGGGCAGTGGACTGTGTAACAGAGGAGGAAGTCGCTTGGGCACTCCAGAAGATGAAAGGCCGAAAAGCTGTTGGTCCCGATGGAATCCCCATCACAGTATGGCACTGCCTAGGGGTGACAGGAACCAAGTGGCTAGGGAAACTCTTCAGCAGGATAGCTAGTGGAGATAGAATGCCATCTGAATGGCGTGAGAGTTGGATAGCACCACACTTCAAGGGCAAAGGGGACGTCCAAGATTGTGGTAACTATAGAGGTATAAAGCTTATGAGCCATGCCATGAAACTCTGGGAGAGAATAATGGAATGTCGCCTCAGGGATAGAACCAGTGTCCAGGGAAATCAGTTTGGATTCATGCCAGGGAGGTCCACAATGGAGCCAATCTTCATTCTGAGGCAGATGATAGAGAAGTATAGGGCCGCTAAGAAAGATCTCCATGCCATCTTTATTGACCTGGAGAAGGCCTATGATAGTGTCCCACGGCTGGTCGTTTGGGAGGTATTACGGAAAAGGTGGGGTAGAAGAAGGGCTTATCCGAATAGCCCAGGATATGTATGAAGGCTCCAAAGTCAGGGTAAGGACACCATGGGGGTATACCGGGAGCTTCCCAGTGAAAGTTGGGGTACACCAAGGTTTAGCACTTAGTCCCTACCTGTTCATACTGGTTTTGGATGAACTGCTGACGGGAGTAGGCGAATGGGCCCCTCAGAGCTTAGTATTTGCCGACGACATCAGAAAAGTCGGTGACAGCAGAGAACAGATAGAGAAGGGACTAAACGACAGAAGAGGAGCGATAGAAAAGGGAGGGCTAAAGATAAACATGAAGAAGACAAAGTATTTTGCTTTCAAGTGGGAAGGACAGGCAAATAACGGTGACGTCCGTTCAAGGGGTGAACTGGTGAGAAAGGTGCAAGAGGTAAGGTACTTAGGATCTACTTTCCAAAGCAATGGGGCGATAGACACTGATGTGACCTGTAGAATCAATGGAGGTTGGCAGAAGTGGAGACAGGTGATAGGAGGGTCCCAATCAAGTTGAAAGGGAGGTTTTACAGGGCAGTGGTTAGGCCAGCTATGCTATACGGGTCAGAGTGTTGTCCAGTGGGAAAGAGCCACGTCAATAGAATGCAAGTTGCCAAGATGTGAATGCTGCGGTATATGAGTGGCGTGTCGAGAGCTGATAGAATTAGGAACGAGTATGTTAGAAGCAGACTAGGGGTGGCGGACATCGCTGAAAAGATGAGGGAGAATAGACTGACATGGTATGGACACGTGATGAGAAGAGCAGACGAGGACCTAGTTAGGGCTATACCAGGCCTAACGTGGGAGCAGGTTGTCCGAAAGGATATGGTGGTGTGTGGAGTGGACGGCGACCAGGTGGCCAGGCGACCCGCAGACCCGACCCTGCCTCAGGCGGAATGAGGGCATGATAATGATGATGAATGCTCAGGAGCAGTCTTTGGACCTTCTCGCTGCATGGGCAGCACATCTTAGTCGTCGTCTTGGTGAACGGGCGTTCTTTGGACCTTTTCGGGAGCGGCTTATTGCGTTGGACACGCCAGTTCTCGTCTGATCACTGAAGTTAACCAGCGCATTACCCGCTTGGGAAAACTGGGTACTACTAATTCCCAAAAATCGTCGCGTAAGTGTAGTGTCTGGGCAGTCTCTGAATCAGAACTACGCAATGGACGGGGCTCTAATGACAGTGTAGTTGAAGGTCCCTAAAACACCAACAAACGAAACTAACGAAATCGGACCTCCCCAGGAGTCCTCGTTTTTAGTGAACGAGCATTCTTTGGACCTTCTGAGGAGTCCTCGTCTTAGAGAACGAGCATTCTTTGCACCTTCTGACTGATTCTTTGTTCCAAGTGAATGATCCTTGTTTGGACCTTCTTGGTGACTCTTCGTTCGATTGAGCGAGCGTTCTTTTGACCTTCTCAAAAGTCCTCAACTTTGTGAACGAGCATTCT
>JAAFCE010006668.1:4680995-4693397 GCA_013389805.1 Trigoniulus corallinus
TTCTTTTGACCTTCTCAAAAGTCCTCAACTTTGTGAACGAGCATTCTTTGGACCTTGTCGCTGACTCCTCGTTCCAGTGAGCCATCATTCTTTGGACCTTCATGCTGAACATGCAAACTTCCTGAAATCGTTCGCAGAACATAGTCCTGATTCGTAATTACGTTGCACCGTCAGCCGATGCCGCTCCCGCCAGAAATCTGCTGTCCCAAAAATGTTGCGAATTCTCACGTGAACAGTGCGTTTGCTCCTCTTAGATGGTGGCGAAGTCCACTTTGAATAGTGGCATATGGGCACATATTTTGGTGGTGCATTTTCAGAGTTGCAACGTGATTTGCTGTTGAGCGTCAGGGTGGCTAAAGTTAAGAGGCGGAGGGCGAAGAGAGGGGGTGCATAAGTGAACCAAAAAGTCCCATAATGCATCAAGAGTGGAATTTATGATCATGTTACTTAGGGTATCACTTTGAATATCGGTTGGGAATATGAGTGCAAGGTAAATCATATGCCGTGCTGCATGGGAGTGTTTCAATAAATTTTCCAAGAGAGTACTTTTACTGATCGGCGTTTTTCCAATTTGGCCCCCCCTCCGCCACCTCCTTTCTGTCAAGGGAGTTCCTCGGGGTGAACAAGTGGAGGGCTCAATAGGGAGGAAGTGATATTTTTGGAAATTTATTGGTCATCTTAGGAAAATAAGTTCTCGTCATTTAAATACCTAGTGATGCGGTTTTCTTAATGTGATTTAATGGATCCTCGTTTAGTTGGCTTATGTTTTCTCTTGAATTCAAATTTATGGGCTAATTTTTTGGGGAGTTTTTGTAGCCTGTCTGGTTGCTCCTTCCCCTCTTTTCCACCCAGTTTTTTGCCGCACCTACTCCTGGCCTCTCCATACATAACTGATGACCACTATTTGGGTACCAAACAGCTATTTTTTTTATGAAAGTGTAGCATGTTTTTTGAGAAATTTGCAGTGGGGAAAAGTATCCCGCGTCAGCGGCGCAGTGGGTAGAGTGCTCGGTAACTGCATCAGTGGTTCTAGGTTCGATGCTGGACCAAGAGAGACAAAGAGAGAGATATGGGCAAGATGACTAATGACTTGGAGATCTTCCTGATAGTTAGCAGCACCATATGTTGTTTGTTGATATTTTAGGGCCCTTCAACTACAAGGTCATTAGAGCCCCGTCCACAGCATAGTTCTTATGCAGAAACTGCACAGACACCACACTAATGCGATGATTTTTGGGTATTAGCAGTACCCAGTTTTCCCAAGCGGCCACCCATGTTAGTACTAGCTGGCGTTGCGCTGCTTAACTTCAGTGATCAGACGTCATATTGTCAAGGCATTGTTGCCATTAAAGTATTATTTACATGAGTTTCATTGTTTTCCTGCGGTGTGCTATGTGAATCCAAATTTGGGAAATAAGATATAATACTTAAATTTTAAAATTGCTGCTGGGGCAAGATGACTGGGGCAAGTTGACAATTTACTTCAATTTTAACTTTTAGTGTTAATGCATTTTTATTATTCGCAAAAAAAAACTAAAAATATTATTCCACTTACCTTAACAATGTAATGCATAATAGCCAAATCATCTTGCCCCAGACCCGGGGCAAGATGGCGACTTTTACATGGTTCATTACAGATTATAAAATCACCTTGAAAGTATCGAAAAATATTGTCAGTACGGAAGTCAGTATAAAATTTCTGGGTGCCGAGCTCTCGGCCCTGGCATCGGTGGAGGAGCGGCTAGCTTCTTCGCGAGTCCAGTATGGAATCTATGAAGAAAATAGACAGACGTTAAATAAGACGTGATTGCATTGGAGGTCAGCCAGCTGTGGGAGATAATTGGTGGAATTTTAAAATGTGGCCCTTTCTTGATTCGGTACTTTGGGCGGCACTTGAAAAGCAGGCTTGAAATTCTCTTTATTGGCAGCTTAGTGGTTAGGTTCTTGAGACCAAGATCGATTCTGGCCTGAGAACTAATTTTCCTTCAACGGCGAGTGAGGGAAATTCAGAATTTCCGGGTGCAGACCTCACCCCCTGTCGTCGTTGAAGAAAACCATATTCTCCTTATGGGCATCATTTGGCCGGCAGGCAACTGTGAATTTGTACAGCACCTGAGCGATGTGAGGGAGTAGGGGGCGTTGTACACATTACTTGTTTGTTTGTTGGTGTTTAAGGTCCCGCCATCTACAAGGTCATTAGAGACCCGTCCACTGCATAGTTCTAATGCATACGCTGCACAGACACTACACAAATGCGACGATTATTGGGTATTAGCAGTACCCAGCTTTCCCGAGCGACCACCCATGTCAGTACAAACTGGGCTTGCGTTGCTTAACTTCAGTGATCAGACGAGAACTGGTGTGTCCAACGCAACTCGCCGCTCCCTGTACACATTACATGAGACCTCTTTTGAGGGAGGGTGACCTAAGGTCCTATAGTCCGTGTGTACTCTCCTACTGAGGAAGCCGAGGCCCTGAGTTTGCCTCCGTGTTTGCATCAGTAGTTGGAGGTTCAATTCGTTCCTTTCTCGCAAAAGAGAGTCTTCCTAGTGCACCTTCCATTGAATACTTTGGGTTCTCTTGGGTGAACCATCTTCGGGCCCGAAGGTGATGAGTGATCTGCCAGCTGGGCAATAAATCTGTTGGCTACCATGTGGTATTTGTTTCATTGGTGTTAGGACCATGGCTTAGGCCTATTGCGGAGTCAAATTTTGGGTATTAGCAGTACCCAGTGTCCACAAGCGGTCACCCATGTTAGTGGCACAACTTCATTTGTGGCACCCAGGGCAAGAGTCATTTGATGTACCCCCTCCCCTATTTCTTGTCCTGAGCAGAAGCGGTACATGTGTTGCATGTCAAGTTTTCCCTCTGTATAATTCACTTTCGTTTTCCTTCTGATATCATTCCTAGTGCATTTTGTTTTGTGTGCTAGGTTAGGGTGACGTCAGTTCTATCTCAGTTTGTATTTTTCAATTTAGGAATTTTAAAATGGGAATTAGAATGTTTTAATTTGCAAAATGAAATAGAACGAGAGAAGGAAGAAGTCAGTTGGAATTTGTTCCTTGCCAATGGCAGATGTACGATTTGTGGTTTTCCTGCACAGGATTATTTATTAATTTTGCATATCTCAGATTTGTTCAGATTTCTTGATATTTAATATTAAAGTGTGAAACGTTATCTAGGTTAGCTAAGCCTTCTGGGAATTTAGGATATAGACAACAGGCTACACATACAGTATATGGATCTACTTCAATTGCATGTATGACAGTTGGGTGAATAACAGTGGCGAATTGTGTTGGACACACCAGTTCTCATATGATCACTGAAGTTAAGCTGTGCAAGCTGACGTTAGTACTAACATGGATGGTTGGTAAGGAACGTCGGGTGCTGCAAATTTCCCCTCTCCTACATCCTCTACCCCTACATCCTCATCACCCACAAGCAGCCTTCTAAGGGTTCGTCCTGTTATGGCTGCTTGGCTTACTTCCCAACCCGTGAAAGCCATCCAGCACAACCATAGCTACAGTAGTGCAGACATGGGTGGCCATTTGGGAAAACTGGGTACTGCTAATACCCAAAATTCATCGCATTTGTGTAGTGTCTGAGCAGTCTCTGCATAAGAACTATGCTGTGGATGGGGCTCTAATGACCTTGTAGTTGAAGGGCATTAGAACACCAACAAACAATGGTGAATGTGAATTGGGTGAATACAACAATTTGTGAATGCGACAGTTGGGTGAACGACAAATGGTGTATGCAACAATTGGGTGAAAACCATGTTTTTATTTGAATTCTTTTTATTTGCTAGAAAGCTGAATAGGGTGCTGCTAGCAATGTGTTTTATGCCATTGCTTACTGGGGTCAGTGTGTTAATGTGGGCTAGGGTTTAAGGATCAGTATGACATAAGAGTGAATGTGACAATTCGATGTAAACTACTGTATCTTTACCAAACAAACGTCATAAATGAATAGGTATTTCTTCTCACATTAGTGATGCTTTTGGGGAAAATTAATTGTTTGAATCAATCAAAGTTTGTAAATCAGTAGATTTCTTCTCTGAAATTCGTTCGTCAGAGGTCAGCTTTCGAATAATAAGAAATAATTTCTGTATTGTTTTAAGCTGACAGTGTAATACAGAACAAAACATAATACTTTGTGGGAAACTGACAATGATCATAAGTAGTTCAGTATACAGATGCTCAAAGTGAAAATCATACACTGAAAAAAATGATCATTTGTAAAACTTGTTTGTGAAAATAAAAATAGAAAATCAAAAGATAATTTGTTAACTTGGTGGCATTTAATTAGTGACAATTAGTAATTATGAAATCATTTAAAAGAATGCCAAAAATATGTGCATTTTGAATAAAATTGAGTGAAATGCATGTCAAAGTGTAAATCATACATGGAACTAAGGTCAAAGTGAAAATCATACAGGTCAAATTTGATTTTATTTCACAATAAATTCTCATATATTTGCTGCTTCAAACCATTATACAATTAGTTGTGATTGGGTTTTCTTGCAGTGCAGTCAAACTAAGTGTTTATTAGTGCAAATTAGTGTAAATTAATAATGAGACCTCATACAACAATTGCAGAACGTGAGTTAATACAACAACATCATGAAGAAGGGAAATCTATCAGAAAAATAGCTGAAATAATGAAAAAGCCTCCTGCCACTATCCAGTGCGTTATTCAACGATTAACAAAAAATCAACATGTTTTAAATAAGACTAGGAAAAGTTCAAAAAAAATTTTTACACCTACAGATGAAAGATGGATTCTTAATCAAGTAAAAAAATCCTACTATCACTGCTCCAAATTTGGCTGCTGAGTTTGAACAATGTACAAATATCAAAGTTAGTCCAGAAGCAGTGCACATTGTTTTACGAAAAAATAATTTTAATGTTAGAGTGCCCTGGAGAAAGCCCTACATTAGTGCAAAAAATCAAAAAGTTCGATTGCAGTTTGCTAAAGAATATTTAAAAAGGGAACCAGAGTATTGGAACAATGTCATATTTACTGATGAAAGTAAATATACAATTTTTCAGTCAGATGGTCCTGGTTATGTGTGGAGTAAGCCTGCGGAACAACTTAAAAACAAAATTTGCAGCCAAAATTTAAATTTGGTGGTGGAGGTGTAATAGTTTGGGGCTGCATGTCAGCTGCTGGAACTGAATCCCTGCACTTCATCAATGGCATTATGGATAAAACTATGTATGTCAACATACTTCAAACACATTTAAAAACTAGTGCTGAAAAATTAGGCATTAGAGACACATTTGTTTTGTATCAGGATAATGATCCCAAACATTCATCATATGTTGCCAAAGAATGGTGTTTATACAACTGCCCCAAAGTTCTTAAAACTCCACCACAATCACCAGATTTAAATGTCATTGAAACATCTTTGGACAAAACTTGAATGTGAAATAAGAAAGCATCAAATTTCCAATGTGCATGATTTAAAAAAAGCCTTGCAAGAAGAATGGGTGGAGATCAGCCCTGAGTATATAAAAACACTTGTACACTCATATCCAAATCGGCTAAAGGAAGTGATTAGGCAAAAAGGCTTGCCAACAAAATATTAAAACTGCAAAAAATAGTTTAAAGTTATTCAAATAAGTGATATTTTTCATGTGTATGGTTTTCACTTTGGCATTATTATCCTGTATGATTTTCACTTTGACATGGTTTTCACAATTTTTTTTCGAAAATGAACTTATTTTTGGCAGTCAAGTGATTATCATTTCATTTTCGATTTTTATTTCAACAAAAAAAGTTTTAAAAATGATCTTTTTTTTTTCAGTGTATGATTTTCACTTTGAGCGTCTGTATAAGGATTTGATCAAATGAAAAAATTCAGTCTGCAACATTTGTTTATTATACTCAGTGGCATGGCTAGGGTTGGCATCACCTTCTCTCCTAAATTGCCACTTCTGCTTTGATGTCACCCCATTTCTCATGGTCTGAGTTGTGTCACCTGGTACAGCCCACACCCACTAGTGCTGCCACTGATTGTACTGTTATTTTGGATTGTAGCCTGTTGCTGTTATGGCTGATTTTGCCTTTAGTGAGAAGGGTAAACATAAGCTACTTTGTGAAGGTTATGCTTATGCTCATGAACAAATTTTAATGCTGTTATGTATTGGCAGTGTGAAAATAAGCATTTTTGCAAAGCATTGGGTGATTTCTTCAGTTCATCTTCAAGTTGGTGGTCATGTTGAGGTTTGCTCAGATCACACCTATTGCACATTTGCTATGAGAGCTTGTTGATTCGTTGGGCTGCAAGGCAACACAATGATTGAGATGAACAAGAAAGTTTTGTGTTCAGATTGAATACATTTCCAACAGAAATAAAGCAAAAAATAAAAAGACAAATCACCAATTCCAAAAACTGGTATGCAATTTGAAGAAATCACCACCTTCCAAACAACACAGTACCAACACAATAATCACCACACTACTGTACATCAGTCATGTACTCAATTTAAAAAAGCAGCCCATTATATACTTGGCTCTAAAATAGTTGTCTATTGTCCACCAATGATAGTAGTTAAAAGAAATTCCACAGATGTCGAGAAATGAACTTTGACATTTCATGGTCAAATAAGATAGCATGAATTGGAATTCACTAACACGACCACATGACCTTCACTATAAACTAATTTTAGTTTCAAGATTTGGTCCCTTGGTCATCTTGAGAAGCAATATATTCGTTACTGTAAGTAGAATATAACTGGTCAATAACTTCATTTTGCCATTGAAGACTATAAGGTTTTGTGAAAAAGTCAGCAATATTGCCCTTAGAGAGAACAAATTCTAATTCTATTGACTTATTTAATACAAGTTCCTTAACAAACTGAAGGTGAATATGTATATGTTTTGTTCTTGCATTTTCAAGTGGGTTTTGGGCAAATTTTATAGCTGCTTGATTATCACAATAAATGATTGGTACAGCTGACTTAAATCCTAGAACTTCATTCTGTTAATATTCACTGGAGCCATCTTGTGTCTTTCATTGCCTCAGATAATGACACATATTCATCCTCCGTTGAAGATACAGTAGATTCACAATTTTCTGTTTCTTTGTGTTCCACAAGATTGGGGTGTTATCAAGATAAGTAATATAACCATATGTTGATCTTCAGTCATTTTGATCATTTGCCCAACTTGCATCACAGGAAACTCTGAGTTGTGGGACTGTGGCCTGTTGCTTTAATTTATATTTGTTGGTGTTTGAGACATAATTCAGAAGTCGTTCCAGTGCTTCAATTGCAGCTTTGTTAGGGCACTGAGAATATTGTGATAATTTGTTGCAAATATAATGTCTGGTCATGTTCATATAGTGACATAATAGAAACAACCAATAATATTAGGAAATGGAAAATTATTTAAATTTGTAATATCTGTTCCCAATTTTTCCAAAGTTCTAGGTCTAATTGGTAGGGATTAATGAATTCATTTAGAATTGGGAAACAATTCTTTTAAAGATTCAATATATTTAACTTGATTAACTGACAGTTCCCTTCCTATTTCAAATTCTATGCCTAAATATCTCAACAAAGAGCCAATTTGTTTTATACTAAATACCATAAAATGTCACAAAGCCCACATCTCAAATGTAGTCTGCACCCATCTATAGTCTGCATTAGTGATGGGTATGTTTCAAATATAGTCCACACTTTAAAATTCCTACTGAGCCAGTGGAGCAACTTGTAGGGGCAATGGGATGAAATGAATTTGAACATGAAATGTCAGATTCATCTGATGATGAAATTGAAATGTAAAATATTTTATGTTAAATTATCATATAAACAAGAACATACTGTGTAAAGTCATGTTGTTCTGTTTTATAAAATGTTCAGAAAACCCTTGGTTTCATTTATAATCTGCACTCATATGTAGTCTGCCCTCACATATAGTCTGCACTAAATGACCCTGTGTTTCACATATAATCCATGGGCATTAGCAAATCATAAACGCTTTCAATGGACCTGTCTAATATGTCCTTTATATTTTGGTCCTGTTCTAAATTACATAACCCCTTCCTGTTAGTGGAGGGCTTCCTGGCATCCAGCTTCATTCAAGAGCATCTTCTCAACTCTTTTGAAGGTTAATTGGTCATCAGGTAGGGGATTAAGGTACTGTACTAAATTTTGATACTCATCAGGGAGCCATTGAATTAGCAAAAATGCATTAACAGAATAAGGGAGTGAATAATTTGGAGTTTTGGTAGTGGCAATTAACAGCTTGGCTTTTGTAATATATTGAACCATCATTTCATTTTGTGGGTCATAAGAGATTAAAAAGTTCACAAAATATTTGTGCAACTCTTGTGGCTGTATGAGGCTCATATATTCTTTGTAACTATTCCCACATTTGTTTTTCCAAAAATAAATCTGTAATGGCTAACTGAACAGCAGGCTTGGATGCTAACATAATAAGAATTTAGGCCTCCTGGTCCAACTTTTGAAACTCAATAATCACCTCTTGCATAGCTTTCTTGGGGTCAGGAGGTACTGTGGTTCCACTGATAATGCACCAGTATTTGTTCATCTGAAAAAATCCTTCTTCCACATTGTATAATTGGTACCATCAAGATTGTCCCCCTTCTCTATAAGCTTTGTGATGTCCATTGGTACAGTCATCACTTTTGATAAGGAAAAAAGGATCTTATTTATATGTTTTGCATTTTTCTGTAGTTCACCATTATGCCATGATATATTGGAACTAGGCCCATAATCTGTTGATTCACTGGGGAATGGGGCAACACAACAATTGAGATGAACAAGAAAGTTTTATTTTCAGATTGAATACACTTCCAACAGAAATAAAGCAAAAAACAAAAAGACAAATTACTGAGTCCAAAAACTAGTATGCAATTTCAAGAAATCACCACTTTCCAAACAACATGGTACCAACACAATAATAATCACCACAGTGCCACTAATAATCATCCACTACAGTGCCAATACAAAATGCAACTAACTCAATTTAAAAAAAAAACAGTCCATTATATACTTGGCTCTAAAATGGTTGTCTATTGTCCACCAATGATAGTACACTAGAACTCCAATTTTCCAAACTCTGACTATCTGAATCACTTTCAGAATTTCAGAAAAGAAAAATGATGAGGGAACGTACTGCAATTTGCAAAATAATGTGCAACTTGGCTTCCTGAAAACGGGTACTGACAGTCAAACAGCTTACTTTAACCAAGATGTTCAGCAAATAATGACTTTCATTTACAGTATGGTACACGTACATATTGTACTAATGTACAACCCTTTTAAGTATGCCCTTTTAATTAAAAGCTCTTTTTATTTAAAAATAGTTTTTTCTCCCATTTTCAACATACAAACAGTGATAAATTAAATTAGACTCTTTTTTTCAAAAAAAAAAATCCAATTATCTGAATTTTTGATTATTCGAATGGTGTCCTGTCCCAAATGATTGGGATGATTGGAGTTCTACTGTAGTTAAAAGAAATTCCAAAGATGTCAAGAAATGAACTTTGACATTTCATTGATCAAATAACATAGGTTGAATTGGAATTCGCTAACGTGACCACATCACCTTCACTATAAATTAATTTTAGTTTCAACAAAGCTGAAGTGATTCAAGCCATGAATATGGCCAAAATGCTAGCTCATAGCACTCAAGTTTGTATGGCTCATTGCTATCCTTTGTAATTCTGTTGCTGCTTATGTGCTTGTAAATTGGAATATTGCGTTTTTAAGCAATCCTGCCAAACAATTGTCAATGACACTATGTCACCTGGCACCATTGTAGCTGCAACACACTTGCCAACCATTTCATCAATGAAACAAATGTTTCAAAGGCAGTGAACGCCACATGTTCCCGCAGAACCACAAGATTTGGTGTCCATGGAAGTACCACCTGAATATAGATATACCAAATCTGGAGAAAATGTTTTGCTGCATGATTCTGGAGCTGGTTCAGAGCATATCATCGTTTTCACAACTGAAAACAATTTGTGCATCATCCAGTGATCAGCAGATTGGTTTGCTGCTAGAACGTGTGAGGTCAGTATTGACAATCAATGAATTTTTATTTTAGAGTTATTGGATAACATAAAGAAAGCATAAACTGACGTAAATTCAGTCATATCTGCACAAATAGAATTTTTTGGGCATTAATACCTTCCAGAAACCATTAATATCTCACCATATGCTTCTTACTTACTTTCCTTCTCACAGTAAAAGACATAAATTTCATAACTGAAAATTTGAGATGACATTTTGGTAGTTATTTTATACTTATTTTTTCAGGTATCACCAAATATTTTCTATTAGCTATATACCTTTCATGCCTATGTCAATAGTGAGTGTATTCCACTGGTTTACTGCCTTTTGCCAAACATGACTTTTTGGCATTTTGTCAGACCTGAAGTCTGGGCTAAGTGCAAGTGCCATTCTTTGCAACTTTGAATCTGCAGCTATTAGTGCATTTTTGGACATATTTCCTGGTGTACTTATGCATGGATGTTTGTTTCACATGTGCCAGAATGTTTACCACCAGGTACAAGAATGTGGTCTGCAAGATCTTTATGCTAATGCTGCTGAATTAGCTTCATTGATGCATATGATTCCAGCTTTGTCCCTTGTGCCAGTGGCTGAAGTGCACAACTGAATTGATGACTTACTTGAGCAGCTGCCTGAATACTGTCAGGGTGTTGTTGACTACTTTGAGGACACATACATTGGTCAAATCCTGAGAAACAGAGCACATGAAAGGCATTTTCCATTGATGCTCTGGAATCTGTTGTGATCATCAAACGATTTCGTGCTTGATATCTGCACTGAAGACCAAGGAAGCTGTTTTCATTCAGAGAGCTGAACAACTCTTGGCTGGGCACCAAGCATTGCAATAGAAGAGGTACATTGATCTCAATCAGCACATCAAACAAATTGTTATGAAGTTTGTCGATATTGGCATCATTCATTATTTGTGTAGTATTGCTCACAACTTGTCATTTTAATTTTTTAGCTGCATGTAGTCAGGTATTTTCTTCCTGTGACAATAAACTTTGCACCTTTAATTCAAATTTTTATATTTTTATCTCATTTAAACCCAGAAATGGCATAAGGACTTTGTTCACAACTCCAAAAATAAAAAACTATTAATTTCGAAATAACATGATTTTCTTTTCCTCAACATCATAATCATCAAACCCTTATCCCACATCTGGCTGGGTCGGGTCTGCAGGTTCCAGTCCTCTACTCCTGCCTATTTCCCACCAAGTCCCTGTACACCCCACACACTACCATATTAAGGGTCCCCACATTCTACGTTCCTAATCTAAGATTAGCCCCTATTCTTCATGAACATGTTCTGACTGGGGGCACCCCAACCAGACGTCTGGAACCTGAAGGAATATTGCTTGGGTTGTCTGTGAGGGATGCCAGCCTACCTCCACAGAAAACTTTCATGGCATAATCTGTGAAGACATCAGGGTTTTCCACTCTCTAGAAATTGTGGGTGCATGATAATGAGAGCCCAGAGCATAGTCGCTGACCCCTGATGGCCGCCAGCACTGAAGTTTTAATCTCCTGCACTGTAGGTTGGGAGATTTTTTTGGATTTGTTTGAATTTTGAATCATATTAATGCACATTTTGAATGTCCTGTCCACAGCCCTCGTCCACCACAGAGCCTAAAAGGGGGGCCGCTCCCTCCAGCCAAGTGATCAGACTGGGGGCTTTGCACTGGAGGCTGCAACCAAAGAGTGCTCCCTCCAGCCAAGTCATCAGACTGGGTATCCATATGACTGCCCATTTTGCACTGGAGGCTGCAGCCAAAGAGGTATGTTGAAGACTTAGGGTCGCAACCCCACCCCTTGATGTGTCAAAGCCATCCCATCAGTGCAAGGTGGTTCAGAGATGTCATAGGGGATGAGCCCCCTCAACCACCAGGATCGGCTTTCCCAAGAGGTTTTGGTCCCCATGCATGTCAAACCCATGGGCGGGTATTTTCTGACAGCCACCACCCAGAGGAACCCACATTAACCTGCACCAACTACAATGTTCCAAGTTGACCATCCCTGGATCTCTCCCACTCAGTCGCCCCCCACTACATGCACTGGGGAAAGGTGGTATGTGCCCACTCTATCCCAAGCACACAAGGGTGTTACCAACACCACATTAATAAACCAAAATATAACTTTCGCATGTAAATTACTGCCTTGTTGGTATGGTGTATGACCTATTGTTTAATAACAAGCAATTCCACCGACCCCATTAGAACAAGCGCTCCTACATATGGAAATTATCCCATTTACCCATTGAATAGTGGAGAGGGTTCTTTAATGTGCAAATGCAATCGCACGCCACACTCTCCCTCCCCCTCTCTCTCCCCCTCTCTCTCCCCCTCTCTCTCCC
>JAAFCE010006668.1:4701294-4715326 GCA_013389805.1 Trigoniulus corallinus
ATGCCATTGTAGTTGAAGGGCCGTAGAACGAAGTGTCTGTGCAGACTCTGCTCTGGAAATCGGCTCTAATGCCATTGTAGTTGAAGGGCCGTAGAACACCAGCGAAACAAAGCCACCTGCCAACGGTGGTGAAAATTCCCGAAATTATCCCCCATGGACAAAACCTCTTCCTAGACCAACCCTGGCTAACCCTCTGGCTCCCGAAATCGTCATTACACTGACTAGAATCCTTACTAGACTGGAGTACCTACAACATAGCAGTAGAAAGGGGGCAAATCGCCTAATGTAGGAGCCCCCTCCCCTGAAGTCGGTGATCGAAATTCCTTTTACGACCTGAAATAAGCTGACGTTATATAATCAGGGGATGGCGGAACTGGAATGGGTGCACCCCCCACCCCCTCATAATATTTTCACTTATTTTCCTTAATGTCTATAGGTTACGGATAGATGAGGCAAAAATTTCCAGATGTAGGAGCTCGCTCCCTGGCGCCGATAGCATTCCCCAACGAACACTAGACAGACGACAAAATATGCGTAGGGGTGCAGCTTTGGCCGGCAACCGGCTGCGGAATAAACTATGACCAATATATCGCCCTATGTCCATTCAGAAAGACAAGATGGGCACCCGACCCTGCCATAGGCGGGGAAAGGGCTAGGAGTTGCTTTTGTAATGTCTATAAATTAGCATTGATTTGTTTGAGTAAAGAAATCGTTACTGTTTTCATTTTCTTGTTTGCCCAGCAACAGCAATTAATCACCCTTTTCCCGCCTATGGCAGTGTCGGGTACCCATCTTGTCCCTCTCAATGGACACAACGGTGATATATTGGACAATGGTTTTCCACAGCCTATTGTCGACCAAACCGGCATCCCCTGTGCTTATTTATCGTCGGTCTACTGTTTGTTAAGGGATCCTAATCTGGAAATTTTGCCTCATCTGCAGTTTGCCCTTTGCATGCTATTGTACACCACATGTGACCTCGGTTTTACTTCTCATCCGAAGGAAGGCGTACTAGGGGATCTCTTTCGCCCGAAAGAAGCCAACCCACCACGGTCTAGTATCGATCCTAGAACCACTGACGTTGTTACTGAACCCGCTACCCACTGCGCCACAAGGGCGGGATTCTTTCCTGAAGCAACAAAAGTTTCGTGTTACTTGTAAGTTGAAGAAGGCGGCCGGCCGCCCCATCAGGACCGCCGCCCGCGTTCTTTGCACACTTTGAACCTATGGAAGGACCGGAAGGAGTTTTCCCGTTCCAAAGGGTGTTTTCCGATATCATCACTGCAAGGAAAAGAACACGTCCTACGTTGAATAAAGTATAGGTGTAATTCGGCAGGTGTCGGCGCCTGGCCCCTTGCATCGGTTGTTGTTGTTGTTTGTTGGTGTTTTAGGACCCTTCAACTACAAGGTCATTAGAGCCCCGTCCACAGCGTAGTTCTTATGCAGAGACTGCACAAACGCTACACTAATGCAGCGATTTTTGGGTATTAGCAGTACCCCGTGTTCCCAAGCGGCCACCCATGTCAGTACTAGCTGGGGTTGTGTTGCTTAACTTCAGTGATCAGACGAGAACTGGTGTGTCCAACGCAATTCGCCACTCTCCTTGCATTGGTGGATGACAGCTGCCCCAATGAACCTAAATAGTTTAACGATAAATAGGCCTAAGTGTAGCGGTTGCAGCATTGCTCAGATAGCTCGTGTTTCCCAGTGGGACATAAATGGGTAAGCGACCCTGCCGTTGGCAGGAAAAGGATTAGTAGCTGTACAGGCTAAGCCTGTTAGTTACGACGACCTGCCGCAGGCGTGTAGGGCTAATAGCAGTAGTCACTAAAGACGCTGAGACTGTTGGATGCAGCGACCTGCCGTATGGTGTCTAACCACTGCCCTGCACAATTTCCTGTTCAGTTTCATTGGGAAATGTATGCGAAATCAACACTAGATGGCTCTAGTAGTCCAGCGGTTAGAGGTGAACCTCTTCATGTAGTTCACTTGTGTACTGGTTATGGTTCTCCTGTGTTACAGCTGTTTACGAAGTTCAATGACCGTCTTGCTTACGTTAGAAATAGTTTTAAGATGAGGAATGCGATGTAACCCTTTCTTACGCGTACTGATTCACGCCAGATGACAAACCCCTGGGCTGCCTGTGGAATTCAGCCACAGTTGTCTCAGGTGACAGTGCTCATGCTCTGTTATTTGATTTGAGTAATTAAAAATCTGTGTTGGGGGGTTAAGGGTTAATCGACATTTTCATTCTTTTGGTGACCCTCTACTAGTCAAAAATAGAAGCCGGTCAATTTCATCGCCTGTCACTAAAGAGTTTGTGTAATTGAAGCTATTCATTCATGGCTGCTTGGTTCTCAATTTACAGGTGAAGAGCCATTGTCCGTTGGTGCAAGAAGTGAGTATGCCGTTGGACCCGCTTTCCGCCGAAAAGAGTCAGAGTCAGAAAACCGAGTCAGTAGTTTAATTGGCGGAGCCTGCTTGCTTTGATCTCAAAGAGTGCACATTCCTATAGATTTCAGGATTCATGTCTTCCCAAAATGCGACCAGAGGTGTTGACATAAGGTCATAACAAGCTGTGTAAAATCACCGTTTAGTAATTTATTTTTTAGCGTTTTCGGTGCCATATTTCCATACCCTTTCCGCGAGCGACTGTATTGCGTTGGACACACCAGTTCTCGTCTGATCAC
Organism: Trigoniulus corallinus; assembly: GCA_013389805.1. Taxonomy (NCBI): domain Eukaryota; kingdom Metazoa; phylum Arthropoda; class Diplopoda; order Spirobolida; family Trigoniulidae; genus Trigoniulus; species Trigoniulus corallinus. The sequence continues at coordinate 4,703,985 of JAAFCE010006668.1, forward strand.
TGAAGTTAAGCAGCGTAACCCCAGCTAGTACTAACATGAGTGGCCGCTTGGGAAAACTGGATACTGCTAATAACCAAATATCGTCGTATTAGTGTAGTGTTTGTGCAGTCTCTGCATTAGAACTACATAGTGGATGGGGCATCAACAAGAGCGGCGAGTTGCGTTGGACACACCAGTTCTCGTCTGATCACTGAAGTTAAGCAACGCAAGCCCAGTTAGTACTGACATGGGTGGTCGTTCGGGAAAGCTGGGTACTGCTAATACCCAATAATCGTCGCATTAGTGTAGTGTCTGTGCAGTCTCCGTACTATAACTATGCAGTGGACGGGTCTCTAATGACCTTGTAGTTGACTGGAACTGAAATTCCAACAAACAAACAAGGGGCATCAAAAAAAAAACAAACCAAAACTGGGATGAAGGCCAAAGCCGGTGGCCGGGTTCGGTGAACGCACTGAATCCGCTAGGGTTTGTCGGTTTTCAACACCCATTTGTTAACGAAGACTCTAAAACCGGAAACCGGTTTTTTGAATAAAATGTCGGTTTTTGTATAAACCCTAGAATCCGCCTTGCACCGGCTCTACCTCTTGGTATAAACACTCCTTATAACGAACGAATTGTCCAACCCCTTCACGTTCGTTATAACGAGAGAAAGCTGTATTATGAGGGGGGGTGGCCTCGACATAATTGCACGCGGGCGACCGAACCTATAGGACCGACCCTGGTGGCATACCGTAGACAATCAAGGACCTTCTCAGACCAGCAGTTAATGTTGTCCTGTCCCACTCGTGCCCTCTCCATGTCTATCGTAACCTTCATTCACGTTTCTGAAGGTCCCCTCAGCTGTCCGCTCTCAGGGACTCACCCAGTTGCACTCTTAGTGGAAATTCACACGTGCCCCCAGGCTTATGCTCTCTTCAAGGCAAGGCGCAGTCAGTTCAAGCGTCAGGTGAAGCTGGCCAAGTGCGGTCGGATTGATCAAAATGCTTCATTACCTGCACTGTGGGTATACATGCGGCAGCATCGGTCTTCCCCCCCCCCCTCCCCCGCTACTTTTCATAGTCTAGTCGAAAAGATCCTGGAGGTGTTAGTGAATCCTCTTGAGGACTCCATCACCATGCCCACTAAATGCCGTCATGTTCCATCCAGCAGTCTAGTTTTCCCTCCCCAATGTGTCCCGACAACGTACAGAGTCCCTGCATGCTCAATGGCATCGTGGCTAGTGTTCTCAAGTCTTTCTCCTGAATTTAAATTTCATCCTGCAACGACTTAATCTCTGTATGGCATCAGGACGGTTCCCACTGTGTGGAAGACTGCCTATGTCATCCCAGGTTAGAAGGGAGGTACTCGGTCCGATCCTATGAATTACCGGCCCATTGCCATATTGCCCGCCCTATCTAAGATCCCCGAGTGGTGGATCTATGACATGCGCTGCGAGTCTATGATTTCGACTCCTCCGTCCACACAATTCATTGCAAGGCCTAACTCATTTGAACCATACTTGATGCCTGGGTTGTTGGGAAATTGTTCATCTTAATAAAGACTGATGTTGCCCAAACTTATGTCTTGGTTGACCATTGTTTCCTGATAGCTGCAATTTCCATGTAGCCTACGTATCTAACACATACCTCTTTAGTCTTTTAGTGTCCCATTTAGACAACCGAACCGTTCCGTCCCATTCTTCCTCGTCTTCTTGGACTCTTGTCAGAGGCGTTCAACAGGGCTCAGTCTTTGGCCAGGAAGCGGCTGATTGCGTTGGACACACAAGTTTTCGTCTATTCACTGAAGTTAAGCAGCGCAACCCCAGCTAGTACTGACATGAGTAGCCGCTTGGGAAAACTGGGTACTGCTAATATCCAAGAATCGTCGCATTCGTGTAGTATCTGTGCAGTCTCCGCATAAGAACTATGCTGTGGACGGGGCTATAATGACCTTGTAGCTGAAGGGCCCTAAAACACCAACAAACAGTTCTTGGCCAGCATTGGCCAGTCTAGTCGTTCACCAATGACAACTTGTTTGGCATCTCCATTTTTCCTGCCTGTTTGGCGCAAGCTCTTCAGTTCCCCGATGAGCTCCTAGAGAGACTCCTTCAACCATGGATTCCGAACTCTGCTGATAAACTGCCCTCCCACGTTACCTACCCAGTCCGAGTTTTGGGCATAATACTGTATATGACACCAGTCTCTCTTTTCTTGAGCATATGGCAACCCTGTCAGCTAAGATTTCTTCACTCGCCTATGTCCAGGTGTTTCCAGTCCATGGTACGGTTTTCATGTCCATTTCTAGCGGGATTACCCTTAAGGCTCGGCCCCACAGAACGCGATCTGTCGCAACGAGAAGCGATCTGTGACCCCCGCGACAGAGCGATCTAAATGCACTACACAAAATCCCATTACGACAGTCACACAGATGGCGGTCTGTCTTGGCGATCTATTCTTGATCGCAGCGGGCAGCGATCCAGATGTGCAAAATTACAAATTTGTTGCGTGATCAGTTTGGCAAAAAATGATTGACAGAAACTGGAGTATGCACTTCTCAATGGATCGTTGAGAAAGATATCGCGTCCTATGTGGCGTTTCCATATCGCCGGTCATTGCAACGATCGTGCGATTGCTGCCTGCTGCGACAGATCGCGTTCTGCGCGGCCGAACCTTTAATCCACCTTGCTACACTCCATCGTTCCTACAATAGGGCCTAGTGTGCTTAGCGCCACGTTCCAGATCCTCCGGGGGCTCATATTACCTCCTCCTGCCGGAAATTTAGCCTTCTACCGTTTACTCATTCTTTCCAATTTTGGGATCTCCATATCCTGGCTAACGCCCTACATTCTCAACGGCACCCATTCCATAGTCTGACAAACTCAGCAATTCCAATTCAACACAACCATTCCAAAGTGACGAAGATTTCAGGAGGAAGGGCGTGCACGACAGATTCTGAGAGAGAGAAACCGTGCGACTGTGATTTTAGGGGAGAAGGCGTGTGTGACAAAATTTCGGGAGGTAGGGAGATTGCGATAGAGATTTCAGGAGAGAAGTGGAGTGCTTCAGGGATTTTGAACGAGAAGGAGTGTGCAAAAGATTGTGGGAGAGAGGGAGAGTTTGGCTGAGATTTTGGGATTTCAGGACAGAAAGAGGGTGGGAGAATGTAACGTAGATTTCGGGAGGGAGGGCGAGTGTGATGGATATTTCAGGAGACAAGTTGTGTGCAACAGATTTCAGGAGAGAGGGAAGGTGCAGTGGGGATTTCAGGAGGGAAAGAGGAGAGTGCGACAGGCAGGAATTTTGGGAGGAAGGGAGAGTGCGACAGGGGTTTTGGAAGGAAGGAAGAGTGTGATTGAGATTTCAGGAAAGAGGTAGAGTGCGATAGAGATTTCAAGACGGCAAATGCGGCAGGGATTTTCACAGGGAGAGAGAGTGATGGAGATTTCAGAAGAGAAAGTGTGTGCAGCAGGTTTCTGGAGTGCGGGAGAGTGTGGCTGAGATTTCAGAGACAGGGAGAGAGACAAGGTGTGGTGGAAATTTCAGGAGAGAAGGTGCGACTAAGACTTCAAGATAGAGAGAGTGCAATGGAGATTTCAGGAGAGGGGGCTTGTGCAAAACATTTCAGGAGAGAGGCAGAGTGCGACTGAAATTTCACAAGGGAGAGTCCCGACGGAGATTTAACGACAGAGAGAAGGAGATTTTGGGAGAGAGGGCGAAGGAGCGTGAAATATATAATGCGACAACTGCATGGTAAGAGAACTTCTCTCTGTCAGAATATCTTTACCACATATACCGCATTTACACACTCGCGAAGGAGACGATGCGAGTCTTTTGACGAGGTTTTCGCCAAAACGTTCGCATTAATTCTTTCGATGCGAATGACTGGTCACACACTCGCTGTCTCGCCAGGTCATTTTCCAATTGCCTCGTCACTCACACCTTTGACTCGTGTCAAAAACTGCTTTCAACGCAAGCGCCACGAACGGCGAGGCGAGTGATGAGAGGAGTCGTGAGACGAATATGTAAACACCACACTCGTGACTCGCCTTGCCATTCGTGGCCCTCGCGCTGAAAGCGGTTTTTGGACACGAATGGGGAAACGGCGAATTGCGTTGGAAACACCAGTTCTCGGTTCAGTTCGTTGGTGATTAGGGCCCTTCAACTACAAGGTCATTAGAGCCCGTCCACTGCGTAGTTCTAATGCAGAGACTCAGTGGCGTCGCTAGGGTTGGCGTCACCCGGTGCGGTGACACCATGCTGTCACCCCCCCTCTCCCGAAAACAACCGCTTCTTCTTCTTTGGTGTCACCCCCTTTTCTCATGGTGCGAGTGGTGTCACCCGGTGCGGCCCGCACCCCCTAGTGACGCCACTGCAGAGACTGTACAGACACTACACTAATGCGACGATTTTCGGGTATTAGCGGTACCCAGTTTTCAGAAGCGGCCACCCATGTCAGTACTAGCTGGGGTTGTGTTGCTTAATTTCAGTGATCAGACGATATCTGGTGTGTTCAACGCATTTTGCCGCTCCCAGTTAAGCAGCGCAACCCCAGCTAGTACTGACGTGGGTGGCCGCTTGGGAAAACTGGGTACTGCTAATACCCAAAAATCGTCGCATTAGTGTAGTGTCTGTGCAGTCTCTGCATAAGAACTATGCTGTGGACGGGGCTCTAATGATTTTGTAGTTGAAGGGTCCTGAAACACCAACAAACCGGACACGAGTCAAAGGTGCCAGTGATGAAGCGGTTGGAGAATGAACATCTGGAGAGACACTCTGCATCGGGCTTGGAGCCGGTTGAGTGTTGAAGCGTACCTCAACGGCTCACCCGTGTGTTTGTTCCTATTTTGAATATTTTAAATGGAATCTCGGCCCTACCTTAGACGAAAAGTAAGGCTTGAAATCATGATGACTGAGACAGCTAATCTTTTCAAGTCCTTTGACTGACCCACTTCTCTATAGGATTTTGTGATGAATGCCACTCGTTAGGTGGAAATGTGAAGCCCTCTTTTTTTATTACCCATAGCCAAGCACTTCGATTTGAAAAATTTTGGCAGCAATAAATATTTAATTGTAGGTTAACAGTCATTCTTATGTAGGATGATAATGATGATCAAGTTGATAGGAGAAAGAAAGGAAAGGGGGGACCATCCTTGTGTAATTTCATAATGAAACTAGAGGATACTTCACAAACTAAACATCACGAAATCGTGAGGTAGACATTATGTTCTATATTCATAATGGTTTCTTTAAATAATTTGTGCATGTACCCCTTTTTTTCTTTTCTTCTGCTCCTTCTTGAAATTCGTCGCATATTAACCTATATCATTAAATCTCTGTCATGAAACAATCATTTTGTGCTAGTTTTTTTCTTTCTTTTCTTCTTCTTCTCTTCCATTCTTAATCATCTTTCCATTATGGCTATTTAAATTTCAGCAAAAAAGGGTAAATGAAATATGACCCAGTCTCGAACATTTATTATATTGCATCGACTAATTAAACAAGTCAGTTTTAGGCTATTGATTGTAGTGTAATACAAGACATGGAGAACAGAGGTTTTGAAAGCCACCTACCACTCCTTTGGTTATTATACACATCTCCAAATTGAAATATTAAGTCAATTATTGGCCCCCCGTCCTACCTTCCTACCTACCGTCACGTAGACAATACCTAAAAGGTGTGCAAACTAGCAGTTAATGGAGATTTTTACCTGGCGAAACCTTATTAACTTGATAAGCTGTTTATGAACAATAATAAGTAGTTTGATTTACTACTGCCATTTCTGTGCCCTGAAATTTATTGTGGGCCTGTCTTCCCAAGGACACTGCGGGTTATGTCTATGTATTGGAGTGAGGTCGTTTTGTCAAGTACTTAAATACAGGAATTGTTTTACTCTGCAAAGCAGAAGCCTGGACACAGGCTCTGGACAAAGAAGTCTACTGGAGACGACTGTCACAAGCGCAATTCGTTGGGATTTCTAGGGTCCTTCAACTACAAGGACATTAGATCCCTGCCCATTCGGTAGTTCTAATGCAAAGTCTCCACAGCCACTACGATTTTGGGTATTAGCAGCACCCAGTGTTCCCCAGCGGCCACGCATGCAAGTACTAGCTGGGGTTGCTTTGCTCAACTTAGTGATCAGACAGACGAGTACTAATGTGTCCAACGCAATACAGCAGCCCTCAGAGCACAGCTGTTGTTGTTTTAGGGCCCTTCAACTACAAGGTCATTAGAGCCCCGTCCACAGCATAGTTCTTCCGCAGAGACTGCACAGACACTACTCTAATGCGACGATTTTTGGGTATTAGCAGTACCCAGTTTTTCCACGCGGCCACCCATGTCAGTACTAGCTGGGGTTGCGCTGCTCAACTTCAGTGATCAGACGAGAACTGGTGTGTCCAACGCAATTCGCCGCTCCCTCCGCTCTCAGAGCACAGCGGAAGATGGACAGAGGCGCCTTAGATCATGGGTCAAAATAAAGCATGGGGAAATTGGATTCTACGTCCCCTGATTCCTGAGTGGGTGCGGGTGCTCCCGGCTCTTTTCTACATAGGCCCTCGAAGAAATGGACGAAATGCTTAGAAATTTTTAAAGAAATGTTATTGAACGGTGAGCAGGGCCGGCTCGTGAGTTTCAGGCGCCCTAGTCAATTGGGTCGGTCCATCGTCGCCCCCCCTTCCCATTAAATTTAATTCAGTTCTGAATTGTCCAAGCGTGCCTCACGCCCTCGGCATTTGTCGTGTTGCCAATGCATTGCTATGACTGCAATAAGGTACCTCGAGAAAGCCAACTTTTAGAAAAGGCCCCATCAATCAGAGAAGTTTGGGAATGGGAATCCCAAGACCATGAACATTTTTAAATGACCGATAGACTGTATGGCAAAGAAGTACCTCTGAAATTAGCCGTCTAGTTTTGCCTGCCCCATGAGCCGCCTGTGACGGTGAGTCTAATCTTGAGAGATCAATGAAAACAGCATCTTGTTTTTCCAAATTTACATTCCTCAACCAGCTTGGAGTCGTTGAGCCCTTACCTGGCAGCCGGAACGTTCGCCAAACCCCTACTTGATTCAAGCAAAAAGCAAAAGCAACTCCTAACCCTTTTCTCACCTATGGTAGGACAGGGTACCCATCTTGTACCTTTGAATGGACACCATGGCGATATATTGGACAGTATCTTTCCACAGCCGGTTGCGTACCAACGCTGCAACCCCTATGCTTGTTTATCGTCGGTCTACTGTTCGTAGGGGCACTCCGCCGATGCCAGGGGGCGAGCTCCTACACCTGGAAATTTTGGCTCATCGTCCCGTTGCATGGTAGAGAGATTTCTTTTACGTGCAAATGGCATCGTACATCCTCGCCCGAAAGAAGCCAACCCACGATCCATTATCGAACCAAGAACTACTGACGCAGTTACCAAACGTGCCCTACAACACCAATAAAACAAAACTTACCCTGGTCACATCAGTTCTTGTGAGATCCCTGAAGTTAAGCAATGCAAGCCCACGTTAGTACCAACACGGGTGGTTGGTAAAGAACGTTGGGTGCGGCAAATTTGCCATCTCCTATATCCTCTACACCTGCGGTCTTCAAACTGTGTTCTGCGAGTTAAAATGAAAATTCGTTAGCAGTTGCAGGATATGACAAAGTTTGAAGAGCACTGCTCTGCACCTACCTGCCCATCTCCCGCGAGCAGCCCCCTAAGGTTTCAGCCTGTTAGGGCTTCTTGGCTTACTTCCCAACCCGATAGTATAACATAACACCTAACTTTTCCCGCCTATGGCAGGGTCGGATACCCATCTTGTCCCTCTGAATGGAAACAAGGGCGATATATTGGCCATAGTTTTTCTGCAGCCGGTTGCTGGCCAAAGCTGAAACCCCTACGCTTGTTTATCGTCGGTCTAGTGTTCGTTGGGGAATTCCACCGACGCCAGAGGGGGCGAGCTCTTACACCTGGAAATTTTTTCCTCATCTACTCGTTGCGTAGTAGAGAGGGCTCTTTTACGTGCAAGGGACATCGTACACCAACACGGGACCTCGGTTTTAGTTCTCATCCGAAAGAAGGCGCACTCACGGCCTCTCTCTCGCCCGAAAGCCAACCCACCTCGGTCCAGTATCGAACCTGGAACTACTGACGCAGTTGCCGAGCGTGCTAACCACGACGCCACCGCGGCGGGTTTAGGACCCTTGATGCATTTCCTGATTTATTCGTGGGTGCCAAGTGTTCACTGTTGGTATTTCCGTGTTTCAGGCGCTATGGTTATGTTAGGCTAGGTTTTCGTTGGCCAGGAAGTTTATCGGACCTAAGTCGATAGTGCAGACGTAGCGTGCGCGACTACTGTTCAGATACTTGATCAAGGTTTCTTAGCTTCCTCTGAGCAAGAGGGAGGGGGTCCTTAATGCTCCTACGGTCGGACGGGAATTAAAATCGAGGCGCCGCGATGAGGCTAGATGAGGCTAATTTCCTAGGTGTGGAGCCCGTCGGTGGAGTGCCCCAACTAACAGTAACCTAGCCATAAATAAGTACTGTATATGGGTTGCAGCTTAGGATGGCAGCCGGCTGCGATTCTCAACCAGTGCCGCGATTCTCAACCAGTGCCGCGAGATTCATCACATGTGCCGCCACTTCGAACACCCATACGTAAGTGGTCAGGCAAATAGTTCAATCAGTTCTGCTTTCCTAGGAGGGACTGGCTGAACCAATGGGCATGAATATTACAGTTCTCACTACGGGCTAGCAAATTTATGTAGTAGTTTAGTCCGCTTGTTGTGTGCATAGGGCTAGGTTACAAGTAATTTCTAACCCTCTTCCCGCCTATGGCTGGGTCGGGTACCCATCTTGTCCCTCTGACAAGGGCGATATATTGGACAGTGTTTTCCCACAGCCGGTTGCTGACTAAAGCTGCAACCCCTATGATATTTATCGCCTTTCTACTGTTCGTTGGGGAGCGGCGAATTGCGTTGGACACACCAGTTCTCGTCTGATCTCTGAAGTTAAGCAGCGCAACCGCAGCTAGTACTGACATGGGTGGCCGCGTGGAAAAACTGGGTACTGCTAATACCCAAAAATTGTCGTAGTAGTCAGTGGCGTCGCTAGGGTTGGCGTCACCCGGTGCGGTGACACCATGGTGTCACCCCATTTCTCTTGGTGCGAGTGGTGTCACCCGGTGCGGCCCACACCCTCCGCACCCCGTAGTGACGCCACTGGTAATAGTGTAGTGTCTGTGCATAAGAACTATGCAGTGGACGGGGCTCTAATGGCCTTTGTAGTCGATGGGCCTTAAAACACCAACAAAGCAAAACCCATGCCCGCTAGTTTAGTATCGTGGTTGGCTGATTGTGTAGTTAGTGGTTGCAGGTTCGGTCCTGGTTGACACAGGCGTGTTTTTTTTTCAGATCGGGAACTCACGGCTCTTTGTTAGCTGATTGTGTAGTTAATGGTTGCAGGTTATTTTCTGGTTGACACAAGTGGTTTTTTTCGGAAAGGCGGTTCATGGTTCTTCCTGAAATTCTGCCATCCATCACCAAAATGAACTAGTAGTTGTGTGCCCGAAAGCAACAACAACCTTCACCTGAAAGCCTTTGGTATTTTCTCGTCTTATTATTGAAGTTAAGCAACTCAATCCCATATAGTACTGGCATGGGTGACCGCCTTTAAACACGGGGTACAGCTGATAATTAAAACTACGCAGTGGACAAGACCAGTGGCGTCACTAGGGGGGTGCGGACCGCACTGGGTGACACCACTCGCACCATGAGAAATGGGGGTGACACCAAAGCAGAAGAAGCGGCGTTTTTCGGGAGAGGGGAGTGACACCATGGTGTCACCGCATGGGTTACCGCACCGGGTGACGCCAACCCTAGCGACGCCACTAGTTTAGTATCGTGCTTGGCTGATTGTTTCGTTAGTGGTTGCAGGTTCGTTCCCGGTTGACACTGGCGGGTTTTTCTTTTTCAGAAGGGGAGCTCACGGTTCTTCCTGATTTACTGTAGGTCTATGGCTAGAAATTCATATTTATTGATACTTTCATAATGGCTAAAATTGAAAACATGGCTACTGGAGTTGGATAGTTTTCTTTTCTGCCCTTGTGCATTATTAATAGAGGTTTCATTAATCATTTTGATCATGTTTCTACCGCAATTAGTTGGTCTGCCATTTTTTATTTATAGTTGGTATGATAAATTCGTTTTGAAAAGTTATCAATTATTTCTAATCATTTGCTTCCTACTCTCATGTCTGTGATGGACTCGTGTAAGAAAGTCTGATGGTGGAAATATTGACGAATTTGATTCATGATTTAGGATTGAGTGCCAGTTGGTTGGGGTTTCTGTTACTTGCCATTAGAAGAGTAGGACGGGGTTGCTTTCATCAAGGAATCCGTTTATTGGCTGAGAAACTTTCGTTTGATTCTGTTAATTGATAAAATAAACAGGTTTTTTTTCTTTTGTAACTTTGCTCTAACCTACATTTTTCTCTTCAATCTGACCCAGACAAGACCCTCCTCCATGGTGCAGAGGTAGTGTGCTCGACTCTCCATTTCGTTTCAGTGGTGTCTTAGGGCCCTTCAACTGCAAGGTCATTAGAGCCACGTCCACTGCCTAGTTCTAGTGCAGACACTGCACAGAAACTACACTAATGCGACGATTATTGGGTATTAGCAGTACCCAGTTTTCCCAAGCGGCCACCCATGTTAATACTAACTGGGGTTGCGTAGCTTAACTTCAGTGATCGGACGAGAACTGGTGTGTCAAAGCAATTCGCCGCTCCCTTCGGGTGAGAGATGGCGGGAGACAGAGGGAGAGAAGGGCATCCAAGGGTGGGCAGAGGAGAAAGGAGGTAGAAGAAGAGGAGAGAGAGGGAGAGAAAGATGAAGGGAGTGAAGGAGAGAGGAGGGGGAAGGAAAGAAGAGAGAGGGAGAGAAGGAGTACAGGAGAGTGGAATGGACATCAGGGAACGAAAGTGAGAACGGAAATCAGGGTTCGAAAGAGTGAGGAGCGGCTGTATTGCGTTGGACACACCAGTTGTCGTCTGATCACTGAAGTTAAGCAACGCAACCCAAGCTATTACTAGCATGAATGGCTGCTTGGGAGAACTGAGTACTGTTAATACTCAAAAATCGTCTCATTAGCGTAGTGTCTGTGCAATCTCTGCATTAGAACTACACAGTGGACGGGGCTCTAATGACCTTGTAGTTGAAGGGCCGTAAAACACCAACGAAACAGAAAAGCAAAAGAGTGAGATCGGACATCAGGATACTACCTGCTATATTACGTTAACGGGTTGGGGAGTAAGCCAAGCAGCCATAACAGACCGAACCCTTAGGAGGCTGCTCGCGGTTGAGGAGGTGGTAGGTATAGATGATGTAGGAGA
>JAAFCE010006668.1:4716315-4751678 GCA_013389805.1 Trigoniulus corallinus
AGTGGACAGCAGGGTACGAGAGAGGGAGAGAGTGGACAGCAGGGTACGAGAGAGGGAGAGAGTGGACAGCAGGGTACGAGAGAGGGAGGGAGTGGACAGCAGGGTACGAAAGAGGGAGAGAGTGGACAGCAGGGTACGAAAGAGGGAGAGAGTGGACAGCAGGGTACGAGAGAGGCAGAGAGTGGACAGCAGGGTACGAGAGAGGCAGAGAGTGGACAGCAGGGTACGAGAGAGGCAGAGAGTGGACAGCAGGGTACGAGAGAGGGAGAGAGTGGACAGCAGGGTACGAGAAACAGTGGACACAGGATATGGGAAAAGCACACAGAGAGAAAACGGGTCACAAAAATCATCACAGGGCGAAAGGTCAGTAGCGTTTTTGAGTTGACCTTTTGCGCAGTCGCTCTTTAGGTGCTTCTAAGCTGCTGCATTTAACGAATTTGTACATATCCCTGGCCTGTACTTTGGCGTGCAGTTGAGTTCTAAAGCGACCATTTTGTTGCAAGATGAAATTTTACAACAGCCATTAAGATATTTGTGGAATGAAGTCTAATGAAAAGTTTAATTAATGGATGAGAGCAATCAAATCATTATGATAACATAATTTAATACGTGAATTTTTAGGATGCTGTGCAGCAGTCTGTGACCGGCCAGGGGGCAGGAAGGGGGTGAGAAGAACCATTTGAAACCGGACCAGTAAAGAAAGGAACCGTAGTTTTTGATCGACATTAGATTTTAGCACGCTATTCAGTTGTAATTAGAAGTTTTCCTAAACGTCCTCTCAACATGGACTCATTCTTTCGCTACAACCCCCACCACTATCGAAACTCTGACCGAAAAAAAGCCCAAATTGTAGCCCACCCTTCCTTCTATCCCCTCTCTTAATTATAACAAATCCCCACGTCTACATTAAACATTGGATGTAATTATGTTGTTGCATATTCAGTTAATGTTGTCTTAATGTTAGGAAGATGAGTTTATTTTGGCAACTGCAACGAAATTGTCTATAAATTAGATAGTATCAGTACCTGAAAATTAAATATGGATCCTTTTCAGTAGTGTGGGGGTAGTCCTAGGACCATATCATACCTCTTCAGTAATCAAACATGTATTTTTTTAGTTAATTAAACGTGTAACAGAGAAAACCACGAGAGTTAAACTGAAGACACTAGCTATTTGGTGGAAGTGTTTTTTTCGTCGTTTGAAGAGGGTCGTTTTTTGGCAGGGAGGGGTGCAAAGTGGGGTCTTCAAGGGACTTCTGTGGACAGTTTGCGTGCAATGCGTGCTTGCGTTTACTAGTCTTAATTATTACTGTCCCTTCTGGAGGCGGGCAACAATGTCTGCTCTAATATCTTTAAGATAAGTTGTTTGTTTACTATCCTCTCTATCTTGCGTCGCCCCTCAGGCCCCCTACCCCATTCCTCACCCAGGCTATCGTTGGAAAGGTGTAAGTGACCACTGGTATCCTGCTGATCGTTGTTTTAAGTTTGGCTTGCAGACAAACTGTCTGAAAAAGTAGGAGAAAATGCACTCCATCTGCTTTATCTGCAAGCAAATCTGGTGCGTTGACATGGTACTTATTGGACGTCCCCGTGCTCTTCTCCCACATCCCAAGGAATTCCGGTCCCTAGTGAGCCCGTCGAATGGGAAGTAAGCCCTTGGCCCTATGTGTCCCAACGAACAGTAGTTCGACGATAAGTAAGCGTATGGGTTGGCAGCCGGCTGCGTAAAACTGCCGCCCAACAAATCGCCCATGTACCCTGCCATAGGCCGAAAAAGGGGTGCAAATAGTAGAGTAGTAAGCTCATGTGTGGTGAGACGTTTGTTGACCTATTACCAGCGCCTGCTCTAGCACTTATGCCGCTCCGGACAAAAAGACAAATTGCCGCCCCTTGAAGCAGTGCTCTGTTCGCGGGCCCTGTTCTCTCACACTTACAAGCAAGATGCGCCCCGGACAAATGCCCGGGTTGCCCCCATCCTAGAGCGGGCCCTGCCTATTAAATCGCATGTCATCCTTTTGCTTTGAGACGTGGTCTGCAAGAAGCTGTGTTTGTAGTTATTAACCCTTTTTTCCGCCTAAGAAAGGGTTGCGGACACTCGTTTGTACTGAAAGAACGGCGGAGATGTTGGCCCGGTAGTTTTAAAATGATTACCGGTATCCATTTTTCCACCAAGAACTAGGCGACCCATCCTGCGCCCGTGGTTCCAGGTTCGAAACTGGGTCGAGGTGGGTTGACTTCCTTCGGGTGAGAGAGAAGCCCCGAGTGTGCCTTCCTTCGGATTAGAAGTAAACCCCAGGTCCCGTGTGGTGTACGATGGCATTTGCAAGTAAAAGATGAGGCAAAATTCCCAGGAGTAGGAGCTCGCACCCTGGCGACGCGTAGCTGGAGTGCCCCAATGAACAGTAGACCGACGATAAATAAGCACGGGATTGCAGCTTTGGTCGGCAGCCGGCTGTGGAGAACCACCGTCCAATATCTTACCCTTGAGACCATTCAGAGGGAGAAGATTGGTACGCGACCCTCCCATAGGCGGTAAAAGGTTTAGGAGTTGCTTGCTTTGCGCTAGGAACTAGGCACTCCAATTAGCCGCTAGGCCAATAATTTACCTTTCGTCAAATGCAGGCCTACTGACGAACCATTCCTCGCCAGATAAGCACCATCTTTTACCTGCCGGGACGCCTGACTCGAACGTACAGCACTTCCAGGATCGAACCTACATCCGTGGACTGGAAATCCCAGGCACTGCCAAAGGTCACCAAGCCGAGTGAGAGAGAGAGAGAGAGAGGAAAGTGCAAAGTGCTCTTTCCGTTAGACGTGAATTAAAGCCGTGGTCCCCTCAGGTGTATGCGATGTCACCAGGGCCGGCGCTATATTTTGCGGGGCCCTGTGCAATCTAATTATTGGAGGCCCCGTGAAAACATGAAGCGGGGTCATTCTATCAATAGGTTCATTAATCCGAATGCGCGGGGCCCTGTGCCGTCTCACTGTTCGCACACCCACCACGCCGGCCCTGGATGTCACCCCCCTACTACGCGGAAAAGGACGTTTTCATCATGGAACCTATAACTTGGTAAAATTTTCGGGCCTTAGAGCTCGCCCCTTCCTGGATTCCGTAGCCGGCATTGCCCTCTACTAATGAACTATCCCATCAGCGGAAAATTTTCCGAGGTCAAGAGGGACGCAAAAGGTGGAGAGAGTGTTTTGGACACTGGCCATTCTTCCAGTCAATTGGTGTATTTCAACGGCATTTTTTCTACCCTGGGGTCCCCTAAAATCCCCAACAGTTGACTCAAATTGTTTCAGTTGCAGATGGGGAAAATGGGTATCCGGGACATGCCATGGGCAGAAATTCGATCCTGTGATACCTCCCCACCTCTTAATCGCTGTCGTTAAAGAGCCAAGGGGTTTTAGTGCTAGGTCGGCCTCGTCATAGGCAGAAATTGAGGTCGCACTGGATATGAATTGCCGTCTTCATCGAAGGCGCAGGAGGTAACGTGCTCGAATACTCCGTCAGTGGTTCCAGGTACGATACTGGATCAAAATGGGTTAGAGAGAGAGATAGGTCCCGAGTGCGTCTTCCGTTGAAGGGGAAGTAAAATCGTGGCCCCGTATGTTATGTACGATGTCACCACTGCACGGAAAGGAACCCTCTCTACTGTGCAACGGGAGGATGGGGCAGAATTCCCAAATGTAAGAGCTCTCCCCCTGGCGTCGGTGGAGTGTCCCAACGAACAGTGCACCGACTTCAAATCAGTGTAGGGGTTGCAGGTTTCGTCGGCAGCCGCCTGCATGAAAATGTCGTCCAATAGATCGCCCATGTGCCTGTTCTCGTCTGATCGCTGAAGTTAAGCAACGCAAGCCCAGTTAGTACTGACATAGGTGGCCGCTTGGGAAAACTGGGTACCGCTAGTGTCCACAAATCGTCGCATTCGTGTAGTGTCTGTGCAGTCCCTGCATCAGAACTACACAGTGGACGGGGCTCTAATGACCTTGTAGTTGAAGGGCCCTAAAACACCAACAAAAGAAAAACGCCCATGTGCCCATCAGGGCACTGTCATAGGCGGAAGAGGGTTAGGAGTTGCTTTTTCGCTATGGAAGCCTTTTATTCTTTTTTCCAAGGTAGAAGATGGCGACTTCTTCCTCTGTTGCATTAATTTAAGGGGTTGTTTGATCCTCAAATATTTACCCCATTTATTAGGAACCACCTGAAAGTGGTTTCCACGATAGAATGGGTGTCACTTTTGGTAATGTTGTTAAATTACTGACATATTTTCTGCAGCCATTTAAATAATTTTTTCGGGAAATTCCTCCGGGTCATAAATCGTGTGTAAGGAGGAAGTTAACTGCTATTAGATATTTTACTTCGATTTACAGACCTCGGCCAAAATTCGTGTCTGTGGTAAACCAGAAAAGTGTCCTAGACCCTCCTTGGTGGCTGTTGTTTGTTTGTCGGTGTGTTTTAGGGCCCTTCAACTACAAGGTCATTAGAGCCCCGTCCACAGCATAGTTCTTACGCAGAGACTGCGCAGACACTACACTACTGCGACGATTTTTGGATACTAGCAGTACCCAGTATTCCCAAGCGGCCACCCATGTCAGTACTAGCTGGGGTTGCGCTGCTTAACTTCGGTGATCAGACGAGAACTGGTGTGCTCGTTTGCTTCGCCGCTCTCCTTGGTGGCTCCGAGATAGCATTCTCGATTACTGCGTCAGTGGTTTCAGGTTCGATACTGGAGCGAGGTGGGATGCCTTCGTCAGTCACTATCACTTTGGGTGAGAGAGGGGCTGTGAGTGCGCCTTCGGGTCGAAGGAGAATTAATGCCGTGGCTCCGTGTGATAGGAAGGAGCTTATTGCAGCTACTCACTGAAGTTAAGCAACGCAACCCCAGTTAGAACGGACATGAGTGGCCGTTTGGGAAATCTAGGTACTGCTAATTTTCCAGATTGTTTGAGTTTAAGGTCCCGTCAACTACGAGGTCATTAGAGACCCGTCCACTGTATAGTTCTAATGCATATACTGCATAGACACTACACTAATGCGACGATTATTGGGTATTAGCAGTACCCAGCTTTCCTGAGCGACCACCCATGTCAGTACTAACTGGGCTTGCGTTGCTTAACTTCAGTGATCAGACGAGAACTGGTGTGTCCAACGCAACTCGCCGCTCCCTCTGGGTACTGCTAAGACCGAAAGCTCGGTCTTATGACCGAGCTCTAATGACCTTGTAGTTGAAGCGGCCTTATAACACCAGCAAACGAAACGCCCCGAGTGGTGTGTACCCTATCACCACTGCATGGAAAGGTGCTCTAGTACCTTTAGAGAGGGTGCATCTACCAATATGCAACGGTTAGATGAGGCAAAATTCGCCCATGCGTCCCTGTGGGACTTATATTGGTAATCAACCCTGTGTAGGCGGGAAAAGATTTTAACTTTTAACCACAACGCACCATATCTCTGACAATCCCGCCTCGGTGGCGTAGTGGGCATCGCGCTTGGAAACTGCGTCACTGGTTCTGGGTTCGATGCTGGACCTAGATAAGTTGGCTTCTTTCGGCCGAGAGAGATGTCCCAAGTGCGCCTTCTTGGGATTGAGAAGTAAAACCGAGGTCCCTTTTTGGTGTACAATGTCATTTGCACGGAAAAGAACCCTCTCTACTATGCAATGGGTGGATGAGGCAAAATTTCCAGGTGTAGGAGGTCGTCCACAGGCGTCAGTGGAATGCCCCAGCGAACAGTAGACCGACAATAAATAAGCATAGGGGTTGCAGCTGTGGTCGGCAACCGGCTGCGGAAAAACACTGTCCAATATATTAGTTTTGTGTCCATCCAGATAGCAAGATGGGTGCCGGACCCTGCCATAGACGGGAAAGGAGTTTGGAGTAGCTTACGCCATATCTCTGGCCACCATATCCGCCCGTCTGCATTCCTGGTGAGGCAAACACATCCGCTTCCTGCAACAGCAACTCCTAACCCTTTTCCCGTCTATGGCAGCGTCGGGTACCCATTTGTCCCTCTGAATGGACAAAGGGTGATATATTGGTCATAGTTTTTTTCTGCAGCCGGTTGCCGGCCAAAGCTGCACCCCTACGCTTATTTTTCGTCGGTCTAGTGTTCGTTGGGGAATGCTACCGACGCCAGGGGGCGAGCTCCTAGACCTGGAATTTTGTCTCATCTACCCGTCCCTGAACCGTTAGAAATCATTTGCCCTAGTTTTGAACACCTGTCGGTCCACAGTAGGTCTCTCTAGGTGGCTCGGTGTTTGAGGTTCATTTTTGAGGATCAATCCTGGCCAAAGCAGATAGTTTCTATTTGGCTAGAGAGAACCACTAAGTGCATATTTAGAACCAGAGGCAGTCGTAAGGGCGTCTTTTGCCTAGAGCACGTCATAAACGAGCCTTGTGGGCTCGAGAGAGGCGCTGTGCCGTTAGGTCCAGAGTGAGGCACTAATGGCGTCACTTTGACAACAAGAGGCCATAACGGGTCCTGCACGATCACTGAAGTTAATCAACACAACCCCAGCTAGTACTGACATGGGTGGCCGCTTGGGACCACCGGGTACTGCTAATACCCAAGAATCGTCGCATTTGTGTAGTGCCTGTGCAGTCTCTGCATAAGAACTATGCTGTGGACAGGGCTCTAATGACCTTGTAGTTGGAAGGCACTAAAACACCAACAAACAAACAATCCGTCCGTTTCCGTCTTCCACCTCACCTTTCTCTTGCCATCTGTTTCTATCTTCCACTTTACATCTCTGTTCTGTCGATTTCCGTTTTCCGATTCGCATTTCTTCCTTATCTACTTCCATTTTCCATTTCATTCTTTTATCCTGCCCTTTTCAATGTTCAACTTCATTGGTTTACCCCAGCAATTCTCAACCACTGTGCCGCGAGATTGTTGAAATGTGCCGCGCCGCTGCGAATACCCATACATAAGTGACGTCAGTCAAATAGTTCGTTCAATCGGTTCTATCTTCCTAGGAGGGACTAGCTGAACCAATGGGCATAAATGTTTCAGTTTTGACTAGTGGCTAACAAGGCTTGATGTGTGCATAGGGTTAGGTTACAAAGTAATTCCTAACTCTTTGAGCGGCTAATTGTGTTGGACGCACCAGTTCTTGTCTGATCACTGAAGCTAATGCCTGGTTCCGTATACCCACGCGCTAACGCTATTACCGTTGAATCAGACGACACAGCACAAAAAATGGTGACGTCACACTGCTACTTGGGGTGTCGCAGAGCAGCTATGCGTGACGGTAGTTGAGTTCACCAGTGGTCAACTCACATAGCGTCCCGCACGTCACGCTGCGTTCTGGTTGGCTGGCGGTTGAGCTGTCTGCTTGAAAAATGGCGAAGGATAATGTAAGACATGACGGCGGCGTGCGGTGACTCCAAATAAAGCGCTGCACTTAAGGAATTGCCCTGGCGGTCCTTCATAACGCACTAGTACAAAACGTCATCAAAATGTCATCAGTGACGACGTGATTAGCGTTGAAGAGTGGTGATACGGAACTAGGCATAAGCAACACAACCCCAGCTAGTACTGACATGGGTGGCCGCTTGGGAAAACTGGGTACTGCTAATACTCAAAAATCGTCGCATTTGTGTAGTGTCTGTGCAGTCTCTGCATCAGAACTACACTCTGGACGGAGCTCTAATGACCTTGTAGTTGAAGGGCCCTAAAACACCAAACAACCAAATCCTAACTCTTTTCCTGCCTACTGCAGGGAAAGACTGCTGAATAGACACAAGGGCGATATATTAGACTGTGCTTTGCCACAGCTAGTTACCGACCAAAGCTACAATCCCTATGCTTATTTGTCGTCGGTCTACTATTCGTTGGGGCATTCTTGGACTCTAAAGGGCGAGCTCCTACACCTTGAAATTTGGCGTCATCGACCCGTTGCATTGTAGAAAGGATTCTTTTAGGTATAAATGCCATCGTTCACCACATGGGACCTCAGTTTTACTTCTCATCCGAAAGAAGGCACACTCGGGCCTCTCTCTGGGCCAACCCGCCAGTATTGAACCTTGAACTACTGACGAAGGTTCCGAGCGTGCTACCCACTGCGCCACCGAGGCGGGATTTTGCATAAGATTAGGTTACAACTTATATATTTTTTTTGGCGTTTGTGTGCCCCTAAATTCATCGTTGTTAGTGTACCGCCAAATTTTTAAATTACGGTATTAGAAGTGTGCCGTGACGGAAAAGAGGTTGACTATCGCTGGTTTACTCTGTCGCTTTCCGTCTTCCACTTCATTGGTTTAACCTTGTCCGTTTCCATCTTCCACTTTATTCTCCGTCTGTTTCGATTTTCCACTTCGCCTGCCTTTCTTATTCATTTCTGTCGTCAAATTTGTCTTTCTGTTCTGTCCATTTCCGTGTGCCGTTTCGCCATTCTGCCTTATCTACTTCCATCTTCGACTTTATTGGTTTATCCTCGTCCATTTCAGCCTTCCACTTCTGGTATCTGTTCCGTCGGTTTCAATCTTCCGCACCTTTCTGTTTCCATCTTCCGCTTCTACTTTCTACTCCAGCTGTTTTCGTTTTCTGCATTCTGCCTATCAATTTTGCCCTTACACGTTTCCGTTTTCCACTTTCCTGTCTTCCATTTCGTCCTTACGCGTTTCCGTCTTTCACTTCTCTCTGTTGGTCGGTTTCTGTCGTCCATTTTGCCTTTCGGCATCTTTTTTCTACTCCCGCCTTTCCATAGGTGCTCCTGAAATTCGTAAGGCGGAACAGCACTGCTTGTATTACTACTGTATTTTTATTGTGTGAAATGAAGGTCCGCCTCTTGAGTGTACGAGATGCTTGAAGGCGAGCTACTTGAACAAGTGTCGGTTCAATCAAAATAATTATTATAAATTACATGGTAATAATGTTCGTGTTATTTAACGAGCCGCCTCGTTTGCCTTAATGCATTTGTATGTCTAAAAACGAAATGTTCATTTCAATGGCATGACGAACGAAAGAGCTTTTTTCGTTTAATTAGAAAATGTTTTTATGAAATTGTGTTGTTTGTCTAACGTGATCGTTTTATGAGTTTCTAAATAACACGCTCAGGAACACAAAAACTAGTGGAATTTTTAATATGTATGTGTGATTTTCGATGAAGACCATGGACGCCATTTTTCCAGTCTCGCAGCCAAACGAGAATATCGCGCTAATTGCGTCCCCCAAGTTGTTTTGAGAAAAAAAAACGAATATTCCTAAATTCTGATTAGTTTCTAAAGGTCCCATCTTGGTGGCCCAGAGAAAGCGTGCTGGACCATGTCAGTGGTTCAATTTTGTTTGTTTTGTTGGTGCTTTAGGGCCCTTCAACTGCAAAGGTCATTAGAGCCCCGTCCAATGCGTAGTTCTAATGCAGTCTGCACAGACACTACGCTGTTGCGACGATTTTTGGTATTAGTAGTACCCAGTTTTCCGAAGCAGCCACCCATGTCAGTACTACCTGGGGTTGCGCTGCTTAACTTCAGTGATCAGAGGAGAACTGGCGTGTCCAAAGCAATTCGCCACTCCCTATCACACACACACACACAGAGAGAGAGAGAGAGAGAGGAGAAGCAGTGATCTCTGACCTGACATTCAAAGACTGTCGTTTAAGAATGAGCAAATGAGGGACAGGGACCCTACATCAACCCCTTGCCAGTGATGAGGATCACAGGAACCAGTGTGGTAGCAATCCAGGAAGCGGACTCACTGGCCTGTTCTTGTCAGGCTTCTCACTGGTACAGGTGCCTTGTTACCTGGATGGGTTAGAACTGTCACAACCCGGTTTGGCTGATCTGCAAGATTAGTGTCCTCTCCGTCATTTCTGGTAATGATACCTGTATATGCAGGCTTTAGGCGTTCAATGGTGATGGTAGCGTGGTGCCCATCGCCGTCAACTGTGAAAAATCTCTGCTCAGCTGAAGACTGCATATGGGACACAGTATGGGTGCAGCAAATGTGCCTTTGTGCCCCTGTGGTGAACCAAGGTGTGTGTTGTGGACCATATGTCCTTAAACACAAATGGTGTCCCATTACCATGCCAGCTGCCCTAAGTTGGGTGGACATAACGGAATTGTTGCTTTAAGTTCTTGATGAATACAAACGTTATGATGTCCTGGTTTCCCGATGCACTTAGGACCAGAAATTCACCTGGGAGGGGCAAAGACTGTCCGTGGGGAGCTTCTCTGCAGCCATGACATTGAGATTCTTCTTTGGGGCTGAGCAAATTCCCAGCAAAATTATGTAGTTGCTCAGTTCAATGGCTCTGGTGGCAGCATATGGCTGCTTTCAACTGGCGGTGGAAACATTCCAAAATGCCATTGGTTGCTGGGTGGTAGGCTGTGGTGCATATGTTAGTGGTACCAGTCAAGACAAGATGCTTTGCCTGAATGAATATGCATGGATTACTGGATTAGATTAATGGGTTGGGAAGTAAGCCAAGCAGCCCTAACAGGACGAACCCTTAGGAGGCTGCTCATGGAAAATGAGGAGGTAGGTGAAGAGGACATAGGAGAGGGAAAATTTGCAGCACCTAACGTTCTTTAACAACCACCCATGTTGGTAATAACGTGGGCTTGCCTTACTTAACTTCAGTGATGTCACGGGAACTGGTGTGACCAATGCAACTTGGCTGCACAACAGGTTTGATTCAAACTGTCTCCCCTGATTGGTGGGGATCATGGGTGGAACACCAAACCAGGCATTCCATTGGAATAATACTCCACACTGTATCTGCAACCTCTCCCTTTGCTGGCAGGCTTCTATCCTGCTGCATGGTAATCACTGTTTTGAGTTTTCCTGCAAATCCTTTGAGCCATATTGACTTCATTAGGGTTTTGGGAGTTACCAACCCTGCCAATGCTTGGATTCAGCAGAGGTACTGCATGGGCTTCTGGTCACCCATGGCCACATCCATGAAAAACTGTCTGGTCTTCACCTCCTTGGAAGAACTAAGCTGCTTTATTAACCTTTCTTTGAGTGCATGGTATGAGTCCAGTGACTGCATAATCAGGTCATGCAGCTTGTTGGCCACACATGAGAGGAGGTGATACACCACCTCTCATGACCCTACTCTTCACTGTCCAGCACTTTGGCTGAAGTGAAATAATTTTCTGCCACTGTGAGCCACATCTCAGGGTCAGCTGTGTTAAATTCTGGCAGGTACTGGTAGGGTTGCCAGGCTCAAAAAGCATTGTATCAGTTCACCCCAAGCAAAAGAAAACAGAAAGAAAATCAAAGAAACTAACTCGCAAATCACTACTGTAAGTAATGGTTAACTATGTATATCGACAAATGCACATCACTATCTGATCACAAAAAAAACATATCACGTCTGGGTCACCACTTTAGCTGAGCATGTGCTTGGGTGGTCGGCAGCAAGGGCTGGTCAAAATAATAAGAGTGGAGTAATAATTGTGGAGTTTTGCTCAATAAATGAAAACATCAATCAATGTAGCAGGTCAAATAGGTTTGTTATTTGTTATGAAGAAGTTATTCTTATACACAATTAAAGGAAATCAGGTACAAACATAATGAATAAATAACTATAAGAAAACAGATAGAAAATTGAAGGTGGTCAAAAAATAAGAGTGTTGACTCAAAACTACTTGTACATAACACCAAGTGATTTAAAAAATCAATTTAGTCCAGCAATTAATATGTTGTTTCCTGTCCTTTAGCATCAATGATAGCTGCACATCTTCTTGGCATGGAGTTGATAAGGTTTTCACAAACTTGAATAGTAATAGATTACCACACTTTTTTGATTTCCTCCTAAACATTTTCCACAGATTTGAGATGGCCATGGAAATGGTCATTTCAATATATTTTTGCTTTGGATCGTTATCTTGTTGGTACACCCAAATTAATGGCATGTTTTCCTCTGCATAAGGCAGCATTATGTTCTCCATAATATCGAGATAGATTTCCTTGTTCATGTTTTGTTTTATCCAAAGTATTGGACCAACGCATGGTATGAGAAGCAACCCCAAATCTTGATGTTACCTCCACCATGTTTTATTGTCTTAATTCTGTATCTAGGAGCCAGTTCCTTTTTGGGGTCTTCTAGCATACAGTCTGCCATCACTTCCAAAGAGATTTATTTTTGTTTCATCACTAAATAGTGCATTACTCCAATTAGGGTGATCGACACTGTTTTTTTGCAAATTGCAACCCGCCTTTAACATTCTTCAAACTTAACAATGGCACTTTTCTGGCGGTACTCACACTGATGTTAAGACCACAATTCTTTACAATTGATGTTGAGGACGCAAATGAATCTTTCAAAGCTTGACTTGCGACACACCTGTTAAGTTTAGCACCAATTTTCTTGGACGTCCTCTGGTTTCTTTTATGTGACACCGTTTGATAAGATTACAAGCAGGGGGTAGATGCAGCGATTTCTCTACTGACCTTTGAAGACTGTCGTTTAGGTAGGAGAGAGTGAAGGACACGGACTCTTCAAGTGCCCCATTAGATCGATGGGACAATGTGGTTCCTGACGTTATCATATGCAGAATGCATTGTTGCTAAACTTTAGCATACACAGAACACATTTGTACCCTACTTTAGAAAAACGCAGAGCACTTTTGTATCCCACTTTCATATTTGCAAAACAAATTCGTATCTGAATTTAGTATTCATCCTCATCATCATACCCCCATCCCACCTGTGGCAGGGTCGGGTCTTCGGGTCCACTGAATATGCTCTGACTGGGGGCACCCCAGCCAGGCATCTGGAACCCTTAGGAAATATCGGCTGAGTTGTCTGTGGGGGGATTCCGGCCTTCCCTATCCGAATCTAGTATTGATGGAGAGAATACTGTTGCATCATCCTTCTGTATGTCCCAGTGGGACAAACCTCGGTACTCAACCCTACTATGGGCGAGAAAATAGGGAGCAGCTTATTGCATTGGACACACCAGTTCTCGTCTGATCACGGAAGTTAAGCAACTCAATCCCAGCTAGTACAAATATCGGTGGCCGTTTGGAAAAACTAGGTATTGCTAATACCCAAAAATCGTCACATCAGTGTGGTGTCTGTGCAGTTTCTGCATTACAACTACGCAGTGGGTGGGGCTCTAATGACCATTGTATTTGAAGGACCCTAAAACACCAATAAAGGAAAAAAGTACAAAACTGGTTAGCAATTGTTTTTGGTGTTGTTCTGTTTCTATGGGTCCTTAGTAGGTGTTTAAAGACATACTGTGGAGTTGGAGGCAGGTTGTCACTGTAGTGTGACCCATTAACGCCAGAGACCAAATGGAGCTCGCTTCTGCCCTCCGGCGGTCGGATGCCCTTTCTTCCAAATATATTTCTCCATTACTGATCATTCTCGGAGGAAAGAGTTTTCTTCAGTCATTTGTTCGTGTGGTATATACGATGTCCGCACTGATCAACGAGTTTTGCCTTCCGTTGTTGGTTTACTTTGTCACCACTGCACGGGAAGGGAGTGACTATTGCCGAAAAAACCCGTTTTCCTGCTCCCATCGTTCCTTGTTGAAGTTTTTGCTTTTTTTGAAGAGCGAACGAACACGTTTGCCGTTCGCCGCTTTGCAGTACGGTGTCTGCGACACCACCACTGCACGGAAAGAGACCCTTTTGCACGGAGTAAAATTACATGTAAGGGGCAGCAGTAACCTTCTACCATTTTCTCTTGTCCTTCCTCCCCAGCCGTTTTCAGGAGAAGGGCATCTCCAATTGTCCTTTTGGTGGCATCCGTTGTGTATGGTTGCGGTCTTTACTGCACGAAAATGGTCCTCTCTACATCAAGTGAAATACACGTTCAGACGGCTGCAGAGAGTTCGTTCTGCGCTCTGGCAATGGTTTCTTCCCGCGAGAGAAGGAACCTTTTTTTCGTGAAGAGGACAGAATTTGTCTCCTTCTGCCCCCTTTCATATGTGACGAGTGGGACTCTCAAACTGTACCTTCGGGTGCGTCGAGAGACGTCGCCATGCCCGGGAAAAAGTAATAACGGGCCAGACTTATGGAGGCTGCTCACGGGTGAGAGGGGATAGGAGTGGAGGATGTAGGTGAGGGGAAATTAGCAGCACCCAATGTTCCCAACCAACCACCCATGTCGGTACTAAATTGGGTGGCGTTGCTTAGCTTCAGTGATATGGCGAACTGGTGTCCAACGCAGTTCAATCGTAGAAAATAAATTTAAGTTGATGTCCTGGTACCTTCGGCTTCGTCACGCTGTCAGTTTGCTTGTTGGTGTTTTAGGGCCCTTCAACTACAAAGTCTTTAGAGTCCCGTCCACAGCATAGTTCTTATGCAGATACTACACAGACACTTCACTACTGAGACGATTTTTAGGTATTAGCAGTACCCAGTTTTCCCAAGCGGCCACCCATGTCAGTACTAGCTGGGGTTTCGCTGCTTAACTTCAGTGATCAGACGAGAACCGGTGTGTCCAGCGGAATTCGCCGCTCCCCACGCTGTCACGTACGTGTACGATGTCACCCTACCTTTGCGGAAATAACCCTTTTTATGTGGAAAGCAACATGTGCACAGATCAGTACCTAGGTTTTCAGGCGTAGAATTCGCTTCTGCCCTCTGGCGCTTAGCTTCCGTGACGAGCCTTCTGCAGTTAGAGACTGACGTTAAAAATCATGCTAAAGGGCGAGGGAGAGGAGGGAAAGAGAGGGCGAAAAGAGAGGTCCTTTGTGCTATTGTAACGTTAGGTGTGTGGGAGAGTTCACAGGAAGGATTTCAAAGCTTGAAATTCCGATCATATTTTCCAGGTGTTTATTTGGTGAACGATGACTGGTGCTGAGGGTGAAGGGCAAGTTTTTTTAGTCGTGGGAGAGTGTGGTTGGCGATGATGATGATGACAAAGGACTAAAATGGATTTAATGACATTAGATTACCTTTGATTTATGATGAGGATGGTGATAATGATTATTATTATGATTTTGGATGAGTGCAAGTCGACCATCTTGTCTTGCCACCTTTGAAAACTTCTTTTTTGATTGACTGATTGGAGGGTGCCGCTGTGAAAAAAAAGGATGATTTCAAGTTTGTCAACAAAGCTAATACTTTCACTTGGAGGGATTTACTGAGGGGGGCAGCCGATCCAGCCTGAAGACTATTATTTTTCACCTGAATTCAGCTCAATTTTTGAATTTCTTTGTCATCCACATTCGCCTGTTCAGCTTTTCTTCCCACCTCGTTCAATTTTTCACATTATTTTCTACCTTTGCACACGCTTTATGATTGCAGAAAATGCGCACAGTGTAGAATCTGTCAAAAAAATCCTATTTTCTCCCTCCCTTCTTCTTCTTCTATGCCGACATTAAAAGAAAACTAATTTCTTGCTTTAAAAATCTATAATTTAAATACCTGTTTGCAGAAGAGACGTGGTGTTGTGTTGATGAGGATGACAACGTGAAATAAAATTCAAACTAATAACTTCTGTCTGCCAACAAAATAGATTTGGATGTGGTGCATATGCACTACAAAAGATGTTCCCTTTCTTTGCACCCCTTACCCTCCTCCTTCAATAAAAGGTCTCCCCAGCCTTGGAAAAAGAGCACAGGCATGAGAAACCTCTCCTGTCTGAATACTGGCAGTAAAGGGTGAAGTGAAACGCTTCTTTCTCCCTCCCTCTTCTCTAATTTCATCGTTTTTAAATGCAGGGCTAAAATTCATCTTTCCCTGGTCCTCTCCCTTTTCATCCACCCACACCCTTTACATGTTGTTGGCACAGGGTCGAGTACCAATAAGTATCCTGCAAAATGGAAGGACGGCGTTTTAAAGTGTTCGGCTGCCGTTGATGCCTCGCGCTGCATCCGCGTAAATTTTGGACGCCGGCCGAGCTCCTATGTTACACAATTTTGTACCCGATTTACACTTATATCGTACTGCAGTCTAGAAACGCCTCTTACCGGGATGGTGTCAGGGATTTCAGCCACCGAAGCCAAAATGCGAACTGCTGCGTTAGGAAGTTTTGTACAGGAAACAAGGGATTTTGTACCCGATCTACACGTATATTTACTCCAGTCTAGTAAGAGTTTTACCACCCAGTGGTTATTTTAGGTACTGCATTACAAGCATTGACGCCCGGGGCGAGGTCCTATCCTTAGGCATTTTTGCACCTGATCTACACGTGTTTTACACCATTCTTGAAAGGGTTGTTGTTGTTGTTTGTTGGTGTTTTAGGGCCCTTCAACTGTAAAGGTCATTAGAGCCCCATCCAAAGCATAGTTCTTATGCAGAGATTGCACAGACACTATACTAATGCGACGATTTTTGGGTATTAGCAGTACCCAGTTTTCACAAGCGGCCACCCAGGTCAGTACTAGCTGGGGTTGTGTTACTTAACTTCAGTGATCCGACGAGAACTGGTGTGTCCAACGCAATTCGCCATTCCCTCTTGAAAGGATTCTTGTTACTATGGTGATGATTTCCGTCTCTGACGCCTGGGGGCTAGCTCTGTTTGTGCTGAATCTGCAACTATGTTTTACCCCAGTCTTCAAAGTGTTCAGGACCGTGTAGTGGTTATAACCCCCTCCGCCAAGTGCTTAAGAAGGGAGGCTAGGCCCCCATTCAGAAAATAGTAACATTTCAAATCCCTTTCCCAAATGCCTATCCGAGCCGGGACAGTTGAACCATTCTGCAACTCGTTACTTATTAAAAGGTTACCGAAATTTAGAGGAACCTTTAAAAAGTAGATAGGAAACGGAAAAGGCGAGAGAGGTCAAAGGTGAATGGGAAGTTGAGGTGCAAAACTTGGCAATGACTTCACATGTTACTTGATGTTCAATTAATTACTGAAGAGTGTTGTTCATCCACAACCAAAAGAGTACATTGACCACGATTTTCGACTTAGTTAGGAGCTGCTGCCATCTTTCCTTCGCCCTCCCCTTCCCCCATCTTCCTTTTTGTGCTCTTCAACATCTTACCCAGGTACCCTTTTCAGCCAGCCGTAAAATGAAACTAAACTGACATCAACCAAAAATGAGTACTCTGTGATTACTGCTAAATTGGAAAGAGAAAAAATATCGACTTTGTTGCACGTAATTTCAGTAAAATTTGATAAGAAAGAAATGAGAGGTGGACAGGGGGGCTAAGGGTGGGCCAAGAAGAGAGAGGCATAAATGCTAAGTACAACCTTTCGAAACTGTAAAGAATATTAATAATAAATTTGAGGCAAACTAGTGTGGAGGTGGTGGAGTTCGGTACAACACCCTTTTCTTAAGTTTGAAATGTTTGAAAGGTGTCTAATTTCTGATTATAAATGAAATAGGAAAAATACTTCTTCCTTCCTTTTTTAGGGGAGGAGGAAGGGGAAAGGGGAGGGCTAAAAAGTTAATATTGCAATCTTAAGTAGAGAAAGGAATATTTGCCAGGGAAGTGAGAGAAAGATAGAGAAGGGGTGTCAAGTGGTGGAATTGAAAGGTACCTCTTTGCATCATCATTTACTGTATTTGCACCTCTTAAGTGTCTAGTATAGCCATTGAAATGCTAATGCGTTCTTTAATTTTTGGGAGGTGTTTGAAGTGGGCCAATGGACCCGCCTCGTAGGTACTGTGCTCGGTAACTGCATCAGTTGTTTGTAGGTTCGAAACTGGACCGAGGTGAATTGCCTGCTTTCGGGCGAGAGGTATGCCCCGAGTGCGCCTTCCTTCGGATGATACCAAAAACCGAAGTGCCGTTTGGTGTGGTATTTGCACGTAATTGAACCCTCTCTACTTTGCAACGGGTAGATGAGGGCCAATCCCCAGAATTCCCCTCCTCTGCTGCCCCCACGAATAGTAGACTGAGGATAAATAAGCATAGAGGTTGCAGCTTTGGTCGGCAACTGGCTACGGAAAAACTATCATCCAATTAATCCCCCGTGTGTCCAATCAGCGGAGCAACCGGGATACCCGTTTGGTTGGTTGGTTTGTTGGTGTTTTAGGTCCCTTCAACTACAAGGTCATTAGAGCCCCATCCACTGCGTAGTTCTAACGCAGATACTGCACAGACACTACACCAATGCGACGATTTTTAGATACTAACAGTACCCAATTTTTCCAAGCAGCCACCCATGTTAGTACTAACTGGGGTTGCGTTGCTTAACTTCAGTGATCGGACGGGAACTGGTGTGCCGACCCTGCCATAGGTGGGAAAAATGTTAGGAGTTGCTTCACTTGCTTGGAATGGCCCAATGCTACAAGCTGTGAGTCTGTGCTATGGCTAGGGAGGGCGTTGAAGGCCGGAACTAATAATGGCAAGTTGCAATAGGCAAGGCCAGTGTTTTTGGGAAAAGTCGTTTTGACATTGGCCCCAAATTAAATACCCGCTTTAGAGATGTTCTGAAGTCCAAATTCCCATTTTTGTCTAAGCAGAGTGGCATTACTTCATGGTAGTAGCGTACTTGTTGGCTTGTTGTTAGTTTGTTGGTGTTTTAGGGCCCTTCAACTTCAACGTCATTAGAGCCCCGTCCACTGCGTAATTGTAATGCAGAGACTGCACAGACGCTACACTAACGCAACGATTTTTGGGTATTAGCGGTACCCAGCTTTTCCAAGCGGCCACCCATGTCAGTACTAGCTGGGATTGCGTTGCTTAATTTCAATGATCAGACGAGAACTGGTGCGCCCAATGCAATTTGCTGTTCCCCCGCCTATGGCAGGGTGTTAATATAATTTAATTGGAATCCAATTAAGTAGTGAAGGTGACTGTCAGATTTCTTAGGGCGTACTTGTACGCGTCAGGTTCCTGATATTGGGTAAAGTGGGCGTATGACATTGCCCTTTGCCAGCAAGTCTTCTTAGTGTTGAATCCCAGTGTTGTCTTCCTAACGTATTCCTAACTATGCCAGGGTCAGGTAACCTGTCCCGAAAAAGATAATGGTGTGTGCTGAAGACCGTCTCTCTTTGGTAAGGCAGGTGATTTTGAAAACAAAGAAAATTTGTATCTCTTATATTCTCAACCGCAAGTTGGTTTGCACAGAAAACAGATTCTTACTTGTGTCCAGTTATGTCTGACCCGGAAATAACTGAAAGGAAAGCAAATTATTGTGCGCATTTGTCTGAACGGAAGTTGGTTAGATGGCTGGTTGATTGGTTCGTTGGTGTTTTAGGGCCCTTCAACTACAATGAGTTGAACACACTAGTTCTCGTATGATCACTGAAGTTAAGCAAAGCAGCCCCAGCTAGAACGGATAAGGGTTGGCGCTTGGTAGAACTGGGTTGCATGTTTGTTGGTGTTTTAGGGCTCTTCAACTACAAGGTCATTTGAGCCCCGTTCACTGCGTAGTTCTAATGTAGAGACTGCACAGAAACTACATCAATGCGACGATTTTAGTGTACTGAGGTTCCCAGTTTTCCGGATCCAGAGGCGGCTCGTGGGTCAGGCAAACCTAGGCGGCTACCTAGGGCGGAAAATTTCATAGGGGCGGCTAATTTCAGAGGTACTTCCTTGCCATGCAGTCTTTCATTCATTTGAAATGTTCATAGTCCTGGGGTTCCCGAATTTCTCTGATTGGTTGGGCCTTTTCTAAATGTTAGTGTTGGGACAAATGCCAAGCACGTGAGGGACGCTTGGGCAATTTAGAACTGTAGTAGATTCAATGGGGGCGGCGGCGATGGACTCACTTGCCTAGGGCACCTGAAACTCACGAGCCTCCCTGTCCGGTTGCGGCAAATTGCGTTGGACACACCAGTTCTCATCTTATCACCGAAGTTAAGCTACGCATCCCCTGCTAGTACTGACATGGGGGAGCGGCGAGTTGCGTTGGACACACCAGTTCTCGTCTGATCACTGAAGTTAAGCAACGCAAGCCCAGTTAGTACTGACATGGGTGGTCGCTCGGGAAAGCTGGGTACTGCTAATACCCAATAATCGTCGCATTAGTGTAGTGTCTGTGCAGACTATGCACTAGAACTATGCAGTGGACGGGTCTCTAATGACCTTGTAGTTGACGGGACCTTAAACACCAACAAACCAAACTGACATGGGTGGCCGCTTGGGAAAACTGGGTACTGCTAATACGCAAAAATCGTCGCATTGGTGTAGTGTCTCTTCAATCTCTACCTTAGAACTACGCAATGGACGGGTTATTGTTGTAGTTGAAGAGCCCTAAAGCACCAACAAACAAGCAACCCAGTTTTCCCAAGCGACCACCCTTGTCAGTTCTAGCTGGGGCTGCTTTGTTTAACTTCGGTGATCATAGGAGAACTAGTGTGTTCAACTCAATAAGCTGGGCCCGGTTAGGTGGCTTGTTGCTTGTTGGTGTTTTTATGACCCTTCAACCCGTATACCGCTTCGTTCTAATGCCGAGACTGCACACACCCTACACTAATGCGACGATTTTGGGGTATGTTTTCCCAAGCGGCCATCCAGGTCAGTACTAGCTGGGTTTGCGTTGCTTAACTTCAGCCATTAGACGAGAACTCTTGTGTCCAGCGCAATTTGCCGCTCCCGTGTAGGTGGCGCTGCATGAAAGCCACCTTGAGAATTTCGAAACCACTGGCCTATAGACACATTCCAATAAACGTGGGAATGATTTCGCATCAATTCCTGAATTTATGGCACCTGCCTGAACACCCCTTTACTCGTTGGCGAATGTCCATCAGGTGACCATTGCTAACCCTTTTACACCTATCCAAAGTATTGTCTGCAATTTTGAGAGAACAAACGCCAAGAATTTCTTAATTACACTCTCATTGATCTGTAAGTTTTTGTGACGCTCTACTACATTGAATTTATGCCCCATTCAACTTGAAGGTTGTTTCAACTTCAACTTGAACAAAGCAATAAATTGGTTAATTTTTCAATATTTTCACTCTGCGGTGTCAAGAGATCTGGAAGGTTTTTGGGCCTTGTGGCTTCTGAATGGGATAGGTGGAGGGAAAGAGTTGCGTTGTTAGAGAAGGAGGGGTGAGATGAGGGAGGACCATAGGTTGTCTAAGTGGAGACCACCAACAGGCAGTGGTCACTTGAATTTGGATTGTTTCGCTAAAGCTGATCATAAATGTCGGGTTCATTAGGCAGCAGGTGCACGAAGTTCCACATTTTCATTTGCCTGTACCAACCCTTTACCCATCCCCTCCCCTTGCCGAAATTCACTGACCCCATGTCTACCTTTCTGCTCACGTGATTATGAAGGCTTTTTCGAAAGCAAGACAGGAAAGCCCCAAGACCTTTCCACTTGACGTTAAGTAATTAAATTCCGGTACACCTGCGTGGATTGCCGTGGAACCTTTTCTATGCGGAAAATGAAAATGGCGATGGACAAAATTTCAACAGGTAAGATAAGTACATCTGGTCCACCTTGTGGATTAATGGACGAGCCTAAAACTTGGTATTTGCCTTTTGATCCCATCCTCTTATGCAGATTCGGACACGAGTCTCCACGAATAAGTCGGTACGAGTAATGTGACGTCACAAGCACAGGCGTGTGGTCGCGAACACACTAATGAATTAGGGCAAACATCTATGCACAGAATAGGCAGTCGAGCAAGCACAAACCTAAATGCACCAGGCACGCACTCACACAAAGCACACACGAACAAAACACTGGCACAAACGCACACCAGAACACACACAAATATGAGAAACGAATAACAAAGGCACATCATTAGAGTAGGCCAAGCCACAGTCCCAGATAGAGGCACAAGTAAAAATGCACAAATAGTCACACGAACAAGCACACAAAAAAGCTACTTCAACGAGCGAACAGACGCAAATCATATGAACACAAGCGTGCATACGCACAGAAAGTTTAACAGGCACACCTGTAGATCAAGACAGGCGAATAAACAAAAGCACAGACACGAGCATACAAAAGCACAAACGCGAACATACACAAGCACACACACAAAAATACAAAGGCACAGATGCAAACATAGTACATAGCAGCGGCATGCAAAAGCACCACCGCATACATGCAAAAGCACCACCGCATACATGCAAAAGCACCACCGCATACATGCAAAAGCACCACCACATACATGCAAAAGCACAGACGCAAACATGCAAAAATACAAGCACAGACGCTAACGTACAAAAGTACAAGCACAGACAGACGCAAACATACAAAAGTACCAGCACAGACAGATACAACGGTATCAATAGACGCGAGCACAGAGCACAAGCATACAAACGTGCATATACAGGCACAAACAAGCGCACACGCACAGACACAGACATAAAAGTGCACACGCGCAGACACAAACATGTAAGTCGGAGACATTCGGAAAGACACTCGAACAGAGGCAAGTTGCGTTGGACACACTTTGGCGGCCTTTTGCGGCCTCTTTGGGGCAAGTAAGAGAGAGAGAGAGAGAGGGAGGTCCCCAGTGAGCTTCCCTTCCGATGGGAAACAACGGGAGCGGCAAATTGCGTTGGACACACCAGTTCTCGTCTGATAACTGAAGTTAAGCAACGCAACCCCAGTTAGTATTAACATGGGTGGCCGCTTGGGAAAACTGGGTACCGCTAGTATTCAAAAATCGTCTCATTACTGTAGTGTCTGTGCAATTTCTGCATCAGAACTACACAGTGGACGGGACTCTAATGGCCTTGTAGTTGAAGGGTCCTAAAACACCAACAAAGAAAGAAGAAAGTGAGAAACAACGCCGGTACCCCACTGTGTAAGGATGTATATGATGTCACCCCTGCACGGAAAAGAACTCTTTCTAGGTGGAACGTATGTATTAGCAAAATCCCCTGTGTAGGAGCTCAACGGAAGAATATGCCCCAATGAATCAACATCTGTCGGCTGCCGGCTGCGTAAAATTACCAAAGTGACATAGCCTGACGTGTTGTTTAATTGCATTTTAAATTAGGACAGTTGTTGGCCAATCTCTAGGTTTGGGGTTTCTTGGTTTCCGGCTGGTTTTGTTAGTGTTTTAGGGGCCTTCAACTACAATGGTTAATAGAGCCCCCTCCACTGCTTAGTCCTGTTGCAAAGTCTGCATAGGCACTATGCTGTTACCACGATTAAGGTATTACCAGTACACAGTGTTCCCATGTGGTCACCGATACCAGTACTAGCTGGGGTTGCGTTGCTTAACTTCAGTGATCAGCCAAGAAATTGTCATGCACTTCTATCGTAAGAAAGGGCTCCACCCTGAGCCAGAGCTTACCCTCGATGACTATCCCCTCCCAGCTATGGAGATGGCTCACTTTCTAGGTCCCTGGTTTGTCAGCCACCTGACATGGGTCCTACACGTGAAGGAGTTGAAGGCCAAATGCCTTTTCTCTCTTAATATCATTCGGGCTGATCGAATGGTGATGTTTCACCTATGCCCCTCAATGATTCGGCCATGCCTTGATTATGGCTGCAGCGTCTATGGCCTGACCGCCCCTCTTCCCCTCCAGATTCTGGACAATATGCATCAAGTTGGCATCTAGTTGTCATTTGGGACTTTCTACACCAGTCCAGTGCTCAGCCTTTATGCTGAGGCTGGAAAAACTCCACTGACTGGATGGTGCCACTGCCTGGCGCCCGCATTTATTTTGGCAACACTGCTTTTAATAATACATTGCAAATTCGACTTCTGCCCAGGGGCTTCCCTCTCCCTTTAGCATGCGGTGGTTGGATGGTCTCACCAGCCTGGGCATGACTTACTAGGGTGCTGCCTTTACTGCCAACTCCATTGCCACCATGGACGGTGCCAGAGCTCAGTGTTGACTGGATGCTAGCAGCCTTCCCCTATATGAGTACCAATAGGACAGTCTACCAAAAGCAATTTAAACGCCTGTCCCTGATCTATCAGGGCCATGTTTTTGTTTACCCTGATGTGTCAAAGGATGGCACCACTGTGCTTGTTTGTTTTATTGGTGTGTAGGGCCCTTCAACTACAAGATCATTAGAGCCTCATTAACTTTGTAGCTCTAATGCAGAGACTGCACTACACTACACTAATGCGACGATTGTTGGGTATCAGCAGTATCCAGTTTTTCCAAGTGGCCACCCATGTTAGTACTAGCTGGGGTTGCATTAACTTCAGTGATCAGATGAGAACTGAAGTGTCCAACGCAGTAAGCCACTCCCGGCCACCACTGTGGGTTGGTCAGTCTTTACAACATGTCAGCTCATAGAGGGCCGCCTGCCAGACGTCGCCAGTATCTCGACTGCAGAGCTCACTACTTGGCTTAGGGCACTGCAACTCATCCATCGCTTAAATAATGGACACTGTCATTGGGATTGACTTCCTTTCATCCCTCCGGCTGCTGCACACCCTGTATGGCAGCACTGTCCTCACTCAGTTTGTGCCCAACTTGCTTCACACTATTTTTAACCAGGGCAAGACAGTGATCTTTATGCAGGTTCCTTGGCATGTCAGCATCATGGGCAACGAGAAGGAGGATGCCCATGCTCATCCAGTGGCCCACCTACCTGAAGACTATGTCTCTACCATTCCTTCCTTTGATGCTTTACCAATGGTTTGGCAGACAGTTCATGGCCTGTAGCAGTCCCAGTGGTGTGCAGAGACAACTAACAACCTCCAAATGATTAAGGATGCCCCTGAGCATATTGGGCTTCCTTGTGCTGTCCATCAGAGGGAGGGAATTGTTCTTGCCTGGTTGTGACTCGGTCACATTTTTCTCACCTACTCCCACTTACTGCAGGGTGAGGAGGAGCCATGATGTTACCGCTGTTGGGAGCCTCTCACAGTGGCACGCATCCTTAGTCACTGTGATAGATACTGGTCTGGATGTCTGTCATCCAGACTTGGAGTCAGTCCGCAGATCTCCGCCTCCCTTTGGGTTAATCCGAGGGGTTGAGAGCTCGCTTGTATTTGTGAAGGAATCTGGCCTCTTTCACAAATTTTAATCTTGTTGTATGATGAGGGGATTGTGTTTGTGGCTATTTCCTTTTTATTTCTGTGTTTTGGGCTTTTGCCCTTCGTTTTAGTGCCTGTTTTAGCCTTTTGCTTTGATCTTGATGCCCAATTTTGCTTTTCCCTGTTTCTCTTTTGCCCGTTTTGGCCCCGTTAAGCAACACAACCCCAGCTAGTACTGACATGGGTGGCCGCTTGGGAAAACTGGGTACTGCTAATATCCAAAAATCGTCGCATTTGTTTAGTGTCTGTGCAGTCTCCGCATAAGAACTACACTGTGGACGGGGTTCTAATGACCTTGTAGTTGAAGGGCCCTAAAACACCAACGAGCAGCAACTTTTGCCTTTTTATCTTTGTGTTCAAATGGGCTTTTACCTTTTTATTTAATGTCAACATGGTGGGATGGCACTACACCCCCACCATGGAATGACTGTCTTTTGGGGCCCTAATGACCATCATAGTTGTGGGCCCGAAAGCACACGCACTCAACCAAGAATTGGTGTGTCCAACGCAATATAGCCACTCTTCCGGTTGGCAAAATAGTTTCCAATTTTAAGAAGAAAGGCGGAGGCAACACCCGAAATAATGACCCAAGACACAGAATGAAACCCTTTTGCATTCCCTTTGCTTTATCCCGAAGTTTATGCAAACCTGCTAGCAAATTAACAATAAATTCTTGTTCAAAATGAAGTGTTTTTTTTTTGTCATGTTTTTTTTTTCAGAAATGGCTTTGCTATAATTTGACAAAAGAGAGGGATGGAGGGCATAAGGGGGTTAATTTTGTTTCCCACCAATAGGGTGAAATGCCAATGTTACAGTGTTAAAAATGAACCTTGTTTCTTTTTGGAAAAAGAGGAGTAGGAGGACGGAGAGGTTGCATTATTCCCTACGATCAATCAGATGTCAGTTTTTACGAAATTGATGTGCATGCACTGAATCTGAACAATTCGAGGAAAACCGACGAGATGCGAGGAATGAGAGGTGCAAAGAACTGCTCTTCTCCATATTTTGTCGATTTGTGTAAAAAAAAACTTTATTATCACATTTGACTTCTGGCTGATTTTCAGAATTGCGCGGCATAGTGGTCATATTTTAGTCTATTTTAGTGAACAACAATGTATTAGATCGAAATTTTTTTCCACCAAATTAGAAGAATGTCAGCCATTAATTATTGTTCGTTTCGTATTGGAAGGGTTCGATTTCATTGTTCAGAAATTTTGGTAAATATTTTTTTTTCAAAAACATTACATATTTATATATTTTATTGATTTGCGGTTGAATTTTCCAGAAAAAAACCGACGCGAAATGTAATGTTTGTTTTTCAAGACCAATGTTCACACAATGTAGTCAATTATCGAAACTCAAAACAATAGGGTCGGAAAAAAACGGTAATTAGCAAAATTTAAAAGCCATGACATCATTTCCGGCTCTGTTTTTGCGTCTGGTTTTCCTTACTATGAACTACTTTGTTGTGGATGAAGTAACACAAATTAATTGCCCTTATTTCCTTCACCTGCTCAAATTGTCTCGAAAGCATTTAAAGAATTTTGCGCTACTTTGCTGGCATTGACCCGACCCTGCCATAAGCGGAAAATTGATTAACAATCATACTAAGGAAGAGTCTTCACGCCAATAAGTTAATCAACGTATTGACAACTTTTACATGTTTCACGCGCAAAAAGGTCCATTTGTTAGGCCCGTAGTGGTTAGGATTATTGGTTAAGCCCATACTGGTTTCGTCCACATTGGCATGAGAGCGGCAAATTGCGTTGGACACACCAGTTCTCGTCTGATCACTGAAGTTAAGCAAAGCAACCCCAGACAGTAGTGACATGCGTGGCCGCTGGGGAAACTGGGTGCCGCTAATTCCCCAATATCGTCGCATCCAAGGTCAGTATATATAAGGTCCCGCAAATAGGTGTACCATCAACTGCGCATGACGTAGATTGTACACACTTTTTTTAAAATTAGCGTCTGCTACCGACATTTAAAGCATTGCGTGAACAAGTATATTTTGGTTGTGTATTTCTCTCCTTGGAATAAACGATGGTAATTTGTGCTGTTTATGGTTGTAATACAACTTGTAAAAAATTGAAAGAGAGTGGATTGCATTTTCATGCATTTCCTAAAGACAAAAGATTGTTAGGTCCACTATGCTGTATGGTTCAGAGTGTTGGGCAGCAAGAAAGGAGAATGCAAGTGACTGAGATGTGTATGCTGCACTCCATTAGTGGGGTGTCATGAGATTCCAGGCGCGGATCCAAGGGGGGTTTGAGGTTGCAAACCCCCCCCCCCCCCCCCTTTTGGGGCGCCACTTGTGCCGACCAAAGAAAACTGCGCCCCCCACCGCTGCCTAGGGCCCCCCCCCCCCCCCCCCCCTGCAACCTACCCCTGAGGAAAATCCTGGATCCACCACTGATTACATTAGAGGTAGCTTGGGGATGGGGGACATAGTGAAAAAGATGAGGGAAAAGTGGCTGAGGTGGTATGGGCATATGATGAGGAGAGAGGAGGAGGAACTTATTAGGTCCACTATGGGTTTGCTTGTGATTGTGGGCACCAGGGGTAGGGGGAAGACAAAAACGGACGTGGGAGCAGGTGGTGCAGAGGGACATGGAGACGTGTGGGGTGGAGAGGGACTTGGTGGGGGATAGGCGAGAGTAGAGGATAAGAACCCACAGAACCGACCCCACTGCAGGCGGGAGGAGGTTGAGATGATGATGATAGAAGACATTCTGATAATGATAGAAAGGATTCTAGAAAACAAGTTAAAAAAGTAAAAAAAAAAATTTAAATAATCATTGCTATGTCACCAATAATTGTTGTTTCTTGTGTTTATTTATTGATTCAACTACTCATGGCTCTTTTAAATATATAATTTGTTAAATAAATACATTTTTCCATCAAGTTATATGAACGCTAAAACTTATGAAAGCAGTATATTTATTCACGCTATGTACAATGTACGTCACCTCACGTGACCTCTACATGCGCGTTGTGGGACCTTATATATACTGACCTTGGTCGCATCAGTTTAGTGTCTGTGCAGTCTCTGAATTAGAACTACGCAGTGGACGGGGCTCTAATGACCTTGTAGTTGAAGGGCCCTAAAACACCAACAAATGAACGAAATACGTCCATTGGTTAAACCAATTTTTTTGTTTTGTTGCTGTTTTGGGACCCTTCAACTACAACCGTCATTAGAGTCCCGTCCACGGCGCAGTTACTCACAGTGGATTGGTTAAGCCCATACTGGTTAGGTCCATTTCCGAAAGGAAAATTATAGGAAGCAAATCGAAGGGGAGAAGAACAGACTGAAGTGACATGGGGTGATAATACAGTAAAACCCTGCTATAACGATCTCGGATTAACGAATTCCTGGATGTTACGAATGGTTTCCAAGGTCCCGGCAAAAGGATAGGATATAACGAATTTCCTGGTGATAACGATGAAAACTTATACCCACCATATATGAAAACACCACTTACAGGAATGCCTTGTCATATTTTTTTTACTAGGGCAGAATGCACAAATGGCTGATGATATTAGAAACGTTCATTTTCTCATCATCATCATCGCCACCATACTGTTATCCCGCCTGTGGCAGGGTCGGGTATGCAGGTTCTAGCCCTACACACCTGCCTAGCTCCCCTGTGATCCCCAATTCACCCCACCATAACCATATGCAGGAATTAGATAGATTGGAGAAATACTCTCCCCACTCCTTTACCTCAGAAGTATGAAACAAGACTCTACCTTTTCTATCCTTCACTGTTATGGCTCAGGGTAAATCTTTAATCGCCCTATTCCTTGTCTTGGCCAGGCTACATTCTTCCTTCATTCCCCCTTTGTCTCTATCATAGAGGACCTCATACTACTGGTGTATGACCAAAGAAATGATCCTCCTTGCTGTGGCCTTGGTCTGCCTGTAGCATATTTTAGAATCATAGTCTCCTATCTCCATCCACCTATGGAATGCAGCCTTTTATTTTTTGGTGGCTGCCTCTATTGCATTATTCCACCACTATGTCTGCCTGCCCTGGAGTGTACCTTCTACTCTAGCCTCACCTAAAATGGCTTCCCCAAATTTTCTAATTTTTCTGGCAAACCTGACCCACACTGCATCAGCTGTCTCTTCCAAATCACAGTCTACTTGCCTTTCTACTTCGTACATGAATTCCTGTTTCCAACACCTAATAACCTGTGCTCCTCAAGAATTGACTGCCCTTCAATACTTAAGGGCAGTCATTACAGCTAACCAGTAGTCTGGGAGAATACCAACTGTAAGAAAACTAAATCAACGGAAATTAAAATAGTAAGAAAAACGTGCAGAAATGTTTCATTGGGGTAAATACGAAGGTTCTGCTTGCTTGTTGGTGTTTAAGGTCCCGTCAACTACAAGGTCATTAGAGACCCGTCCACTGCATAGTTCTAATGCATATACTGCACAGACACTACACTAATGCGACGATTATTGGGTATTAGCAGTACCCTGCTTTCCCGAGCGACCACCCATGTCAGTACTAACTGAGCTTGCGTTGCTTAACTTGAGTGATCAGACGAGAACTGGTGTGTCCAACGCAACTCACCGCTCACAAATACGAAGGTACACAAAGATTAGAAACCAAATGTTTTGCAGACCTACCAAAACCACAATTTCTTGATATTTGGGGTAGTATCACAGACTACTGGTTAGCTATCTGCGGTTAAAAACAGCTTTCCTGGTTGTAACGAATTCCTGGCTATAACGAATGTGATTGCAATCCTCTACAAATTCGTTATAGCGGGGTTTTACTGTAATAGAGGTACCAAGAGACTGTGGAAGGGACAAAAGAACAGTTGGGTGTATGGGTATAAAGCTGGGGCAGGTACCGACATGGAAGAGGTAGACAACCCGGAAAGAGAGAGAACGGACAGAGAGACAAAGTAAGAGAATGAACTGGGTTTGGCCCTGTGGACCGAGTTGGAAGACAGGAGAGAAAGAAATGAACCGGAAAAGACTGAATGGACTGAAAAGAAGGACAAAGTAAGGGGCAGAGACGAAATGGGACTGCAGTACAAAGTGTGAGACAGAACCGGGCACAAGGATGAAGTAGGGCGTAGAACCGGTCACAGTAACAAGGTGGAAGGCAAAACCAGGCGTAAGGTCGAAGTTGGGAACGCGCTCGAACACAAGGACAAAGTTGGGAACACAACCGGACAAAAGGACCAAGATGGGAACACAACCGGGAGCGGCGAATTGCGTTGGACAAACCAGTTCTCGTCTGATCACTGAAGTTAAGTAGCGCAACCCTAGCTGGTGCTGACATGGGTGGCCGCTTTGGGAAACTGCACAGACACTACACTAATGCGCCGATTTTTGGGTATTAGCAGCACCCACTCTCTGCATAAGAACTACAGTATGCTGTGGAACAGAGAGATACAAAACCGGCCACAATTTCAAAGTGGGATACAAAACCGGACACAAGGACGAAGTGAGAGCCAAAACGGGAAACAAGGGCCAAGTTTAGAATACCACCGGGCACAAGGGCCAAGTTTCGAACACAACGACGAAGTGAGAGTGAAAACCGAACTCAAGGAGGAACTGAGTGCCAAACGGGAAACAAATTTCGAGGTGGGAACACAACTGGACACAAGGGCGAAGTTTGGAACACAGTTGAAGGACGAATTGAAATCCAAAACCGGACTCAAGAACGAAGTGGGAGCCAAAACGGAATACATGGGCCAAGTTCTGAATACAACCGGACACACCAACGAAGTGAGAGCCAAACCGGGAAACAAAACCCAAGTTGGGAACACACCGGACACAATGACCAAGTGAGAGCCAACACCGGGCATAAAGACCACATTGTGAACAGAACTGGACACAAGGAGCAAGTCAAAGACAAATCGGGACATTAAGACCACTTTAGAGACAGACCCTTACATTAGGACCAAGAAAAAGTCAACCCAGGACATAGCGATCAAGTTGAGGACAGATCCGGGACTGGAGAAACCCACGATCTCAAGGACATATTGAAGGCGTAGGTAATACAAAAGACCAGAAGGCCACACTGAGCTCGCCCCGTAGGACAATTCTAAAATGAGCTGCTATTTAAACCTCCACCTGTTGGTCCTTTTGCTACTAGGAAATTATTTTTTTGGTCTCCTTGACTTAATTATTGCCACCCACATTTTATGGTTGACATTAAAAAATCTATTTTCAAAATTTATGTCTCATGTTTGACGAAAAAGGCCTAAAACAGTAGCTCTATTGTGGCCCACTCCCTTCATAAATTTCGTAGAAGATGACATTTGAAAGGTGTGAATGAAATACGATTTTTTTCGACTTCCGGTTGTCTGAAAATTTGAAAACAAATTAATATCGGACGTGGTCGCCATAAGTAATTTTAAAACGAAGGAGTAAACAGTTGGCAAGTGGCGAAAGCTAAAGCCCGTAGCCATCAGTGGTCAACTTCCGCCTGCATTTCCCAAAAAATGATAAATGGCGGCCATTGTATCCTTGACCCTCATGGATTTTGATGAGATCTGCCTCTGTAGTCACAGAATCGATCCCAACTGGAAAAAGTGCAATTTGCGGGGCGGAGACGGCTTCCGGTTTGATTGTTTGCACAGACACTACACTGTAACGACGATTTGGGTAGCAGTACCCTGGGTTCCCAAGCGTTCACCTCGGAGGTTATACGAACGGCCCTGGCTTGATGAAATGCAGTGATGCAGGACGATTCCAAGTTGGGCCTACCGGTATCTCAGTGGGGCTAATAAGCGTGCGCCTTGTTTGTCGAAGAGATAGTTTCGGCCACCAGATGGCGCTTATTACACCAGCGAAACAGGGCGACTGTATTGCGTTGGACACACCAACGGAAACCCAGCTAGTACTGGCATTGGTGACTGCTTGGCAACACTGGATACTGTTAACACCCAAAATTCGTTTTAACAGCGTAGCGTCTGTGCACACTCTGCATTAGAATTGCGAAGTGGATGGGGCTCTAATGACCATTGTAGTTGAAGGGCAGTGAAGTAAAGGATCTGTGCACCCGCCTCGGTGGCGCAGTGGTAGTACGCTCGGTAAGTGCGTTAGGATTTCTAGGTTGGATGCTGGACCGGGGCGGATTGGCTTCTTTCGGGGGGGGGGGGGGAGAGACCCTGAGTGCGCCTTCTGTCGGATGAGAAGTACAACCGAGGTCCCGAGTGGTGTACGATGGCATTTCCAAGCCAAAGAACCCTCTCTACTATGCACCGGGTAGATGAGGCCAAAATTTCCAGGTGTAAAGCTGGGTTGACACTACGCGCAACATACTCGCGCAACTGTTTCATTAGGAAAGACTCGCGCAGTATAAACGGGTACTCGCCCCGAAATTTGCTGCGCGAGGCAGCCTCGTGGTGAGCCACCGAACTGTCGGTTTTTGGACACGCATCAAAGGGTTTTGCCACTTCCACTTCATGTACTGTTACTGTAGATACGTTTTCCATGCTTGCTTTGCGCAATATTTGTCTCAATGTAAACAGGGAGGGCGAGACGGGCGAAATTGCCGCGAGCCTGCGGAAACAGTTGCGGCGAGTATGTTTCGCGCAGTGTAAACCCAGCTTAAGAGCTCGTCCCCTGGCGTCGGTGGAGTGCCCCAACGAACAGTAGACTGTAGACCGACTATAAATAACTATAGGGGTTGCAACTTTGGTCGGCAAATGGGTGTGGAAAGCCATGGCCAATATATCGTCCCTGTGTCCATTCACAGGG
This sequence comes from Trigoniulus corallinus, assembly GCA_013389805.1. NCBI lineage: Eukaryota > Metazoa > Arthropoda > Diplopoda > Spirobolida > Trigoniulidae > Trigoniulus > Trigoniulus corallinus. Next base: position 4,748,820 of record JAAFCE010006668.1, read on the forward strand.
ACAAGATGGGTCCCAGCCCTTCCATAGGCAGGAAAAGGTTAGGAGTTGTTTGGTAGTGAGGTCTCTTCGCAGCGCAGTGGTGATGTAGGTACCAGAAGGGGCCCTGGCTCGTCCTCCCATCGGCTCGTCCCTCGGGCAGCCTCGAACCTGCAAACATGAACACGCGAGCTTAGCGTTCCATTTGGAAATCGGGTACACACAAACTGCTGTACGGCGTTTTTTATCTCCCGTTCTTCTCCTCATCCTCTCCTTCAGAATTCTCACTCCCTCTCCATTCTCCCCACGCTCTTTAGTCTCTCGTCCCTTCTCCCTCTCTCTTTCCGTCTCTCTTACCTTCTCTCTCACTGAGAGCGGCTGTTCTAGTCTGCTCTCTGAAGTTAAGCAACGCAACCCCAGGTAGTATTGACATGGGTGGCCGCTTGGGAAACCTGGGTACCGCTAGTACCCTAAAATGTCGCATTAGTGTAGTGTCCTTGCAGTCTCTGCATTAGAACTACGCAGTAAACAGGGCTCTAATGGCCTTGTAGTTGAAGGGCCCTGAAACACCAACGAATCATTCTCGCACTCCTCTCTTCTCTATCTGTCGCTGTATCTCGCGCTCTTTCTCACTCTCCGTCTTTTCGCAAGCAAGCGTATTGAATTCGACACCTGTGATCTCGTGTGATCTGAAGTTAAGCAACGCAAACCCCAGCTAGTACTGACATGGGTGACCGCTTTGGAACACTGGGTACTGCTAATACTCTGCAGCAGAACTATGCAGTGGACGGCGCTCTAATGATGTGTCATAAAACGCCAGCAAATCAAACAATCCGTCTGTTTGCTCTCTCTCTCTCTCTCTCTCTCTCTCCGTCTTTCTCTCCCCATCTTTCCTCTCTTCTCTATCTCCCTCATCTCTATCTGCCCTGTCGGTCCTCTCCCTCTATGTAGCTCTCTGGTTCTCTCTCACTGTCTCTCTCCCGCCCTCTTCCTGTCTATCATACTGCAGGAGCGACTGTATTGGGTTGAACTCGCCTGTTCTCGACTGATCACTGAAGTTAAGCAAAGCAACCCCAGGTAGTACTGACATGGGTGACCGCTTAGAAAAACTGGGTACCGCTAATACCCAAAAATCTTCGCATTAGCGGGGAATGTCTGTGCAGTTCATGCATTAGAACTACGCAGTGGACGGAGCTCTGATAACCTTGTAGTTGAAGGGCCCTTAAACACCAATGAAATAACTCGAGGATTGTCTCAGTCGTGGACCGGCCCTGCAGCTGTTGACCTAGAGAGTCAAGTAGGCCAACACTGAGCCACGGTTTTTGTTTGTTTGTTGGAGTTTAAGGTCCCGTCAACTACAAGGTCATTAGAGACCCGTCCACTGTATAGTTCTAATGCATATACTGCACAGACACTACACTAATGCGACGATTATTGGGTATTAGCAGTACCAGCTTTCCCGAGCGACCACCCATGTCAGTACTAACTGGGCTTGCGTTGCTTAACTTCAGTGATCAGACGAGAACTGGTGTGTCCAACGCAACTCGCCGCTCCCCTGAGCCGCGGTGTCGACCAGCTAGATTACTGTGATGTGCCATTAAAAATGCTTACATTTGAGTAAAGCTTTATTTGATGTCTTCTTTTGGGACGTTTATTGTTGTTCGACATGAAATGCTTCGAATAGCCCTCTTTGTGCAGTTTATTTTCTGATGTCAATTATGCAAATTTCCGTCTCCTAATATGCATATGGTTTTAATAATTTAGCTCGTTAATACTGGTAATTAAGTGTGGAAGTGCTTTGCTCTGATTGGAGATGAGAATCTTCTTCAGTACTATAAATAGGTGGTGTGCGAGAGACCTCCACTGTTGCGTAATATTGTTGTTGCTGTTCTTCAAGGCAGAAGGAATGGGTGAGGGTGCCGCAGAGCGCATTATTTAGGAGAAAGGGGGCTGGGTGTACCTTCTCTCCTCGAAATTGGTGGTAAATGTCTAAAATTGTGAAATCTATATTTAGTTTTGAGAGCTGTGAACGATACGAGTCGACTATAATCATGCTGAGAATGTGTCAAATAAATGGTGAGAAAACAGCTGTTCGCTACCATTTTATTGGTCTGTTTACGATTAAGAAAAATAAATGTTGCCGGCAACAAACATGGCTGAAAGATTCTCCATTTCATTTTACGGCTGAGTAGAGGGTCCTCATTTGACCTCAGTGGGGAGCAGCTTATTGCGTTGGACACACCAGTTCTCGTCTGATCACCCGAAGTTATGCAACGCAACTCCAGCTAGTGCTAACATGGGTAACCGCTTGGGAAGACTAGGTACCGTTTTCGCCTGCTCTTTCAGGAAAGCCTCTCTTACCTGTATTCCGTCTAAAACAGGGTCGAGTTCTGCCTATTCATCTTGCAATATTTTTACTGAATCGTCACCCAACGTAGTTCCGTGTCCTGTTCTTTTTATTTCGTTAAATGTGTTGGGGGTCCTTCAGCTATAATGGTCATTAGAACTATGCAGTGGACGGGGCTCTAATGACCTTGTAATTGAATGGCTCTAAAACCCCAACGAAGCAAAAGAAATAAAAACGGTTAGTAGAAGCAAGACATCCCATAAAACAGTTGCCCCCAAATAGGAATTGAGGGACACTACAGCTTCCAGGAGAAAGACATCCTAAGCATCTGAAGACGGCAGGCCCAGCTGTCCCCCAATATGAGTTCCACAGCTCAGGAACATCACGGTTGACTTGAGTTGAGGGACACCACAGTTAACAGGAGACAGCCATCTTGTGGAACTGGAGACGGAAAACCCAGTTGTCCCCGAATAGAAGTTCAGGGACGCCACAGTTAACAGGAGTTGAGGGGCGCCACAGTTAACAGGAGTTGAGGG
>JAAFCE010006668.1:4751688-4780353 GCA_013389805.1 Trigoniulus corallinus
ACAGTTAACAGGAGTTGAGGGGCGCCACAGTTAACAGGAGTTGAGGGACATCACAGTTGACAGGAGTTAGGGGAAACCACGGTTTACAGAAGTTGAAGAGCACCACTGTTGACAGGAGTTAAGGGACACAACAGTTGATAGGAGTTGAGGGGACACCACACCTAACAGGAGTTTAGGGACACCACAGTTGACAGGACGCTGTAGTTAACAGGAGAAAGCCAGTCCCACGGAACTAGAGACGGAATATCCAGTTGTCCCTCAATAGAAGTTCAGGGAAACCACAGTTAACTGGGGTTGAGAGACATCACGGTTAACAGGAGTTTGGGGATACCACTGTTAACAGCAGTTGAGGGACACCACAGTCTTTGTCCCCGGCGCAGAATTGGTTTAGTATTGTGGGTTGGGGAGTAAGCCAGGCAGCCATAACAGGACGAACCCTTAGGAGGCTGCCCGCGGGAGATGAGGAGGAAGGCGAAAGGACGAAGGAGACGGTTAATTTGCAGCACCCAACGTTCTTTACCAACCACCCAAGTTGGTATTGACGTGGGCTTGCGCTGCTTAACTTCAGTGATCTCACGGGAACTGGTGTGTCCAACGCACAGTCGACAGGAGTTGAGGGACACAACAGTTAACAGAAGTTGAGGGACCTAACAGTTAACAAGAGTTGAGGGACACCACAGCTGCAGGACACCAAGCCCAGTAGTGCCCCAACAGGAGTTGAGGGGCACCGCAGTTGACAGGAGTTTAGGGACACGGCTGTTAACAGGATTTGAGGGGCAACACTGTTATCATTAGTTTAGAGTCACCACTGCTAACAGGAGTCGAAGGACACCACTGCTTACAGTAGTTCAGGAACACCACTTTTAACAGTTGACAGGTATGATGGAGCGGCTAATTGCGTTGGACACACCAGTTCTCGTCCGATCACTGAAGTTAAGCAACGCAAACCCTCGTTAGTACCAACATGGGTGGTTGGTAGAGAACGTTGGGTTCTGCAAATTTCCCCCTCCTACATCCCCTGTACCTACTTCCTCCTGTCCCGCGAGCAGCCTCCTTAGGGTTCGGCCTGTTATGGCTGCTTGGCCTATTCCCCAACCCGTTAGTGTAGCATAGACTGTAGCATAGTACTGACGTGGGTGGTCGGTTGGGAAAGCTGGGTACTGCTAATACCCGAAAATCGTCGCATTAGTGTAGGGTCTGTGCAATATTTGCATACGAAGTATGTTAAGGACGGGGCTCTAATAACCTTGTAGTTGAAGGGCCCTAAAACACCAACAAACAAACGAAGACAGGTATGACTCGGACCAGTGGCAGATCCAGGATTTTCGTCAGGGGGGTGAGCTAATACGGGGGGGGGGGGTTAGCTCCAGCTCTCATATATATTGCGAATAAGTTTTTATGTGCATGAGGGGGGGGGTTGCAATCCCCAAAACCACACCCTGGATCCCCGCGTGACTCGGACAAAATTAGAATGGGGTTAGACAGTCAGGAAGACAGTGTTGATAATTCAATTTGGGAAGATGGTGTGTGCTCACGACCTGAAAATTGCCTTCAATTTGACCGGAAGTATGAGCACCAGTTGTGGGTACGCCCTACCACTGGCAACTGTCACTTCTTACCTGTAGGTTGGGATGGGTCACAACCGCACAACTCGACAAACAACATTCAGGAAATTGATTCCAGTTATTCATCTTTTTCACGTTGTGTTTATTCATGGCTGTCAAAATTAATCCCCTGTTTAGAGGACCCCCATATTTGTTTCCTTCATCGTCATCATCTTATTCAATAGGTACGTTAATTAACCCACCTTGTAACCAATCTTAACTAGGCGTTGCATTTAGTTATCGTTTGTAGTAATCGTGCATGATGAAGGGAAGATAAAAAGGGGTAATGGTGGCAATGAAAACATGGCGGCGGTCTTCCACTGGAAATATTTTTTGAAAATGTGTTTTTTTGGAAAAAAGTGGTCAAAAATTCTCCCTTTTTTGAAAAAAAAGTTTTAATTGTTACGGAAATCTTTTTTTATGTTTTTTTGCCAAACTTATTATCGGTCGACGAAACTTGTCTTGAAAGAAGATGAATAAAGTTGGAGAACATAAAATAGGCGATCTTTCTTTCTGAAAAAAATTCTGTAAAATGAAGTTGTTATCTCCTGAAGGGGTTAAACTAGGGCTCGGGGATGTCGGAGGTGGAGTGTGTGTTTCCGGACTGAAAACATGACTAAGTCAACCGTTAAATAAGGCCATAGCTCACCAGGCCATCTCACGAACCAGGCCGTTCAACTTCTCACGAACATTATGCTGTTTGTCCAAACTATCAACTTTTTTGGAAACAAATGTTCAACATTTTGACTAGAATTTCGCCAAGGCGTTGACAGAATATCATGCCAATATGACGTCACTAGTTTTTTAGCAGAAATTTTAGAAAAGAAAATAAACAAGGAGAATTAATCATTGTTGTAATATTTCTATTTGTGGTCAGGTATTGTTTGCAACAGCTCTATTTCAACATGATGATGGAGTTGGGGGTCATCCACCTCTTCCGTTGTGTCCTCGTTTCGGACATTAAGGTGTGACCCACCCTGTCACCATCGATCAACTAAATAATATATTTCTATAAAGTCCAATAGGACGCAAAGCTACGGTGATTTTGATTCCATTGAAGCAGATTCGAACTTGGACGAGAGGGGAGCGGCGAGTTGCGTTGGACACACCAGTTCTCATCTGATCACTGAAGTTAAGCAACGCAAGCCCAGTTAGTACTGACATGGGTGATCGCTCGGGAAAGCTGGGTACTGCTAATACCCAATAATCGTCGCATTGGTGTGCAGTCTATGCATTAGAACTATGCAGTGGACGGGTCTCTAATGACCTTGTAGTTGACGGGACCTTAAACACCAACAAATAATAATAATAATTGGACCAGAGGTGAGCAAAAAACCCGCCTCGGAGGCGCAGTGGGAAGCTCGTTGGGTAACTGCCTCAGCAGTTCTAGGATCGCTACTGGATCGAGGTGGGTTACCTTCTTCCGGGCGGGAGAAAGGTCCCAGTGTGCCGTCTTACGAATGAGAGGTAAAACCGAGGTCCCGTGTGGTTTGCGATGGCATTTGCACGTCAAAGAACCCTCTCTACTATGCCACGGGTAGCAAAGAAGTAACCCCTAACCCTTTTCCCGCCTATGGCAGGGTCCGGGTACCCATCTTGTCCCTCTGAATGGACACAAGGCGATATATTGGCCATAGCTTCTTCTGCAGCCGGTTGCCGGCCAAAGCTGCACCCCAACGCTTATTTATCGTCGGTCTAATGTTCGTTGGGGAATTCTACCGACGCCAAGAGGCGAGGTCCTACACCTGGAAATTTTGCCTCATCCACCTGTTGCATAGTAGAGAGGGTTCTTTTACGTGCAAGCGCCATCGTAGCCTCACACAGGACCTCGGTTTTACTTCTCATGAGAAAGAAGGCACACTCGCGGCCTCTCTCTCTCACCCGATAGAAGCTGATCCATCTCGGTCCACAATCGAACCTAGAACTACTGACGCAGTTGCCGACCGTTCTAACCACTACGCAACCGCGACGGGTCTATGCCACGGGTAGATGAAACAATAGACCGACGATAAATTAGCATAGGGGTTGCAGCTTTGGTCGGCAACCAGCTGTGGAAAGCCATGTCCAATAGATTGCGCTTTGGTCCATTCTGAGGAACAAGATGGGTACCCGACCCTGCTATAGGCGGGAAAAGGTTAGGGGTTGCTTTTGCCAGAGGTGAGCAAAAGAAAAGTACTACTTTCGTCTACGTTTGCAGTGGGGGACGGATTAGCCCCCAAGGACCTACTTCCGTCCCGTCTGGGTTTTAAATGGAGGAGATAGAAGATCAATGTGTGCCCGCGTTCTGTCCAGCCTACTCCTGAGGGCCATTTGTTTCGAGCGGAGAGGAAATTAGCCCTAATAACGGCTGCATTCCGTCCCGCCTAGTTCAGAGGGCAGAATGTAATGGAAAGGGCAAGAGAAATTCGTACCGGCTGTTAAAGAGGGCGGTTTATTTGGAATGGGAATAAGAGAAGCCCAACCACCTCTGTGGTTTATTACACCTGGTAGAGAGGACAATATTTTGCGGATTCCAGACGCCTGGCTTGGGTGCCCCCAAACAGAGCAATCCCATCTAGAGAAGGGGCCACTCTTAGACTAGGAACGTGGAATGTTGGAACCCTTACGGGCAAAACAGGAGAATTAGTTAGGAGCCTAAAGGGCATTGTTTGTTGTTTGTTTGTTGGTGTTTTAGGGCCCTTCAACTACAAGGTCATTAGAGCCCCGTCCACAGCATAGTTCTTATGCAGAGACTGCACAGACACTACACAAATGCGACGATTTTTGGGTTTTAGCAGTTCCCAGTTTTCCCAAGCGGCCACCCATGTCAGGCAGGGGTTGTGTTGCTTAACTGCAGTGATCAGACGAGAAGTGGTGTAGCAACTAAAGCAACTGCTAACCCTTTTCCCGCCTATGGCGGGGTCGGGTACCCATTTGTCCCTCTGAATGGACACAGGGTGATATATTGGTCATAGTTTTTTCTGCAGCCGGTTGCCGGCTGCACCCCTACGCTTATTTATCGTCAGTCTAGTGTTCGTTGGGGAATGCTACCGACGCCAGGGGGCGAGCTCCTACACCTGGAAATTTTGCCTCATCTACCCGTTGCGTAGTAGAGAGGGTTCTTTTATGTGCAAGTGCCATCGTAAACCCACACGGGACCTCGGTTTTACTTCTCATCCGAAAGAAGGCACACTCGCGGCTTCTCTCTCGCCCGAAAGAAGCCGACCCACCACGGCCTAGTATCGAACCTAGAACTACTGGCGTAGTTGCCGAGCGTGCTAACCACTACGCCACCGCGGCGGGTTCAGACGAGAACTGGTGTGTCCAGCACAATTCGCCGCTCCCCCTAAAGCGCAGATGGACACGTAATGAAAAGAGGGGATGAGGAGCTCTTTAGGTCCATTTCAGGAATGCAAGTGGTTGGAAGCCTCCGGGGCAGGGGGAGGCCTGGTGGGATAGACGGGGGTGGAGGGCTGTAGAACTCGCAGACTCGACCCTGTCACAAGTGGAATAAGGGTATTATTATGGTGATTGTGTTGTAGAGGGAACTTCATGGACCCGCCTCAGTGGTATAAACGGTAGTGACCTTCATTATTGCTTCAGTGGTTACAGGTTCGATACTGGATCGAGGTGGTTTGGCTTCTTCGGCCTATCTCGGGCGAGTGAGAGACAGAGGTCTTGAGGGCTCCTTCCGTCAGTTAGGAAGTGAAGTCGTGGCCCAGTGTTGTGTACGATGTCACTTGCACGTAGAAAAACCTCTTCTACTATACAACGGGTAGAAGAGGAAGGATCCCCAGGCGTAGGAGCTTGCCCCTGGCGTCGGCGGCGTGGAGTGCCCCAACGAACAGTAGACCGACGATAAATAAGCATAAGGATAATACCGTTAAATAGATCGTCCATGTGTCCATTGAAAGGGACAAAGATGGGAACCCGTTCTTGCCTTAGGCGGGAACAGAGTTAGTAGTTGTTTTCTTTGCTGAGGACTTTATGGAACATTGAGGAGTTCCAAGTGTCCCTATCATCTGTTCTGAATGGAATGTAAAGTTTTAACTTTTATGCGGTATGGGAGCGGCTGCATAGCGTTGGACGTACCAGATCTCGTCTGTGATCACTGAAGTTAAGCAACGCAACCCCGGCAAAGTACTAGAATGGGTGACGGCTTCGGAACACCAAAATCGTGCTGTGAGAGTAGTGTCTGTGCAAACCCTGCATTAGAACTACGCAGTGGACGAGGCTCTAATGATCTTTACAGTTGAAGAGCGCTAAAACACCAACGAAATGAATCCTAGCGGTGTGACGATGTTGCTTTCGAGCAGACAAGAACTTGGAAGGCGAGACGTGAGTGCTGCACCTGGTTCCAAACGAAAAATGGGTTCTGATTCTCTTTTTGTTTCGTTGGCGTTTTAGAGCCTTTCAACTACAAGGTCATTAAAGCCCCGTCCACCTCGTAGTTCTGCTTCAGAGGTTGCACAGACACTACGTTGTGGAGTAGACCGGCATCTCCTACAGACAACCCCTGCAATATTCCTGCAGGTTCAAGACTCATGGCTGGCGTGCTCCCAGTCAGAACAGTCTCATAGGCGGGAGCGGAGGGTTAGAACCCTCAGATCCAACCTCGTTACAGGTGGGATAAGGGGATTATGATGATGATGTTCGTATTTTAGGGCCCTTCAACTACAAGGTCATTTGAGCCCCGCCCACTGTCTAGTTCTAATGCAGAGACGGAGGTGATTAGGGCACACACAGACTGATCTTTTTTACCAAGGACCATTCCGCAATGGAATAGCCTTGGCGAGGATAAAGTGCAGGGCTTCATCAAAGGAAAGCCCTCCATTGCTAGTATTGAGGGGGGGGGGGGCACAAGAATTGAAGCTTAGGGTTTTAGGAGTTTTGTGGTATCATATGTAGGGATGAAAGTTAGTCTCTCCACTGCCATATTGACCTGGAAGCGGCAAATTGGGTTGGACACACCAGTTCTCGTCTAGTCACTGAAGATAAGCAACGCAACCCCAGTAAGTACTGACATGGGTGGCCGCTTGGGAAAACTGGTTACCGCTAGTATCCAAAAATCGTCGCAAAAGTGTAGTGTCTGTGCAGTCTCTGCATCAGAACTACACTGTTGACGGGGCTCTAATGACCTTGAAGTTGAAGGGCCCTAAAACAAAAACAAACTAAGCCATATTGACCAAATAAAGTGAATTAGAATTAGAATATTGGCCTACTATTGCGACGATTCCTGGGTATTAAAGCCCGCTTCACAATAACTTCGGGAACGAGAACGGCAACGGCCGGGAAAGTTGAAAAAAATTCAACTTTTCCGTTAAACGTAAGCCGTTTGACCAATAGGAGCGCACCTCCACCACATGATGTACCCGTCGCCCCTCCCCTCTGCACAAAATACGTTTTACGTTCCCGTTCCCGTTGCTGTTGTGAAGCGGGCTTAACGGTACCCAGTTTTCCCAGTTGGCCACCCATGTCAGTACTAACTGGGGTTGCGTTGCTTCACTTCAGTGATTAGACAAGAACTGGTGTGTCCAACGCAAGACGCCCCTCCCAGGTTCCGACCCTGTCACAGGGCATCAGATGCTAGATTTATACAGCATTAAAGTTCCTGTAGATGTTTCTTTGGCATATCCATAGATGGCGTTTTTGCCAGTAATAGGGTTGTTGGTGTAGTTGCTGGCTACAAATGGCGACGTTCTACTTGTGACAGATGTCCAATGTTTGTCATTGGGATGGTGGTGAAATGTCATTATATAGTGGTAAAAATTTTCAGAATACTTTGTTTTTTAAGCTGAAAATGATGAAAAGGTGCCTCTCCGCCGTCTTGTGGGCGGGACTGTGTTGAAATAGAAAGTTTTTAGCGAAGGAAGACCACCAAGAATTTGAAAAGAGAACAGCAGCGGCACTTTTTCAGAAACTTTGAGAGCCAAATTCCCTACAGAGTAATGTTCATTTCCCTAGTTTGGTTCGAACGATTTTTTGGGGGGACAAAATGCCTTTCCACCTCAACGTGGACAACATGCTCTGTAAGAATTTCGACTGTCGGCGACGTTGGAATGTAATATTTACTTCTGTTTGGGCAATTAAATATGCTTTAGACGATCGTGCGGCGAGCGCGAACAGAAGATGGCGGCTTCCGGATCGGTTTTCATCACTTGATGCGATGTCACTGTCAAAATTTATGTGACGTTTCTGGTCCAATGAGGTCGTTTTGGAAGCCCATCAACAAGCCATTTTAATGCCGCGGAGAAGGGCAACGATTTCTGGAAGAAATATTCACCCATTGTCAAAAGATTCCGCGTGACATGTCAGTCACACTGCCAACTGTTCCTTCTCCCAAATACTGTTTGATAAATGTAAGACACTGTACAAATTTCTAAGTTTTATGCATGTCGAAAAAGTTGGCTGTCAACAATCTCTTTCAATGGTATAATGGGCCAAATTTGTCCTTTGTCGGTAAAATAAAGTCTCTCTCTGGGTGGTACAGTGATTGGTTTACTTGGTTTCTTGAATCCGTTAGTGCAGGATGGAGTCTTGTTAAGATACATGACTTCCTTCCGTATGGCTGCATACGTTTCTGCTAAGTTTGGTGTTTACGTTGTACCCACTGCACAATAAAATAAATTTTAATCTCCCTTTTCCCCACCTATGGTAGGGCCAGGTGCACGTCTTTGTCCTTCGGGACGCAGTCAGCTGTCGATCAAAGCTGCAACTGCAGTGCTTATTTATCGTCGGCTACAGTCCGCTGGGGCGCCCCACCAGAGTCCCCCCAGGGGCGAGCTCCTACACTTAGGAATGTTGCCTCAATCTACCCATGACATAGTAGAGACTACAGAGGGTTGTTTTACGTTTGCAGGTGACATCGTGCACCACACGGGGACACGACTTTACTTCCCATCAGACGGAAGGCGCACTGCGGGCTTCTCCCTCATTCGAAAAAAACCAACCTAGGACCCAGGCCGGCCATCCGGGGGGTGCAGAGGGTGCATTGCACCCGGGCCCCACCATCAGTACCTAGCAGGGCCCAGATCATTGCTAATATTAAAAGTTTAATACGTCATTGTAGGGGCAACGTCCCTCATTCGACCCTGTCAATGCAAAATAACCTAAACGTAACCTAGCAACCCTGCCATTGAACTACACCAGGGTTGTATAACCTTTCTGGTGTTGTGGGTCACTCGGCTGCTCCATGAACTGATTGTCTGCCACAAGCTGTCAAAACCTTAATGGGTGAAGATAACGTTAGGTGTTACATAGCAGGTAGGCTATAATGCATAATTAGAAATGATGCACCATTGGCCACATTACAAGCCTCAGTGGGCCACAGGTTTAGTCAATAATTTAATAATGCTATTATTATGGGGTTGTTAAAACCAAAATAATCAGAAGTGTAATAAAAGAAATATAATGACACAGGTCCAACTGAAAATGTTCCAAGGTGTGGACGTTCACATAAGCTTTCAGACCAACTCATAAATGCAATGACGACAAATTAGGACACATGGCATCATCCAAAAATGTAATTCCTGGATGGCCTGGCGGAGACGGAGGCGGGATGGCAAAAAAAAATCGAAAGCCCCTCAAAAAGGTGATAAGAAAAAAAAACGAGTGCACCATACAAAAAGAAAAAAAAAACGAGGTGAATTCCACCTATGGGATGACGTAGCATGCAAAAAAAATCTATACCCTCCTTTTAAAAAAAATCTACCAGCATAGGGCCCCAAAAATGGTAATGATAAAAAAAACAAAAATAAATAAAAATAAAAAAAAATATCAGTTTCTTACTATTGTAGGCTGCTTATGATCACGTCCGGGTCACCACTTTAGTGTTTAAAGCAGAGGATGCTGTGGATCAGAAGAACCAATCCAGACCACAGAAAACCTACTCACCGAGACACTAAATTTTATTAAGTAAAAAAATAACGTTGATGATAATCGCAGAACAATCGGTCATCACAAAAATAAAAATAGATGAAAAATATGCATGATAAAAGTTGTCCCTCTCAATGTCTGTTAGGTCCCAATATCCATGGATGAATGTCTGTCTACTCTGGCCTACCCGTGTGGTCATTCTGGGTGACAAGGGCCAGCCACCAATAAGCATGTGACACTTGTCACCACAGAACCACACATCAGGTGTGGCCAAAGGGTTATGCTCTAGCAAAAGGGGTCCAAGGGTAAAAGAAGGAAATCTAACGTTTCTCATGTGTGAATGCTGTTTCTGTTGAATTTTGAAATATTGAAACAAAAGGGTACCTGGAAAGGGGTGAAACAAAAGGGCACCTTGAAAGGGGTAGCAATACAACACATGACATAAGAAAAGGTTACAAAATTTTCTTAGAAAAGATGGTGAAGAAAAGTGGGTGCATGAGGGGTGTTACCCCTACAGACCTCTGGCCAACAGGCCATCTCTTTTTTGCCATTGTGGCCTGAATATTCCACTGCAGCAGCCATACCATGGTCCTCTCAGGTCTTCAACTAGGCAGAAGTTTTATATAGTGAACATTGATGGGCACCACACCACCACCACCACCATCAATCACCTCAAACCATCACAAATCCTTACCAGCAACATCAGTGAGGACACCTGTCTGCTAGATTAGCAACATTGGATGGTGACTATTTCATTTTCACCACCTACTCAAGAGGAACACCTGCCCAACAAACAAGGTCTGACTGATGAGTCTCATGTTCCCATGATTTCCATCACTGGTAGGGGGTGCTGGTGCGTTTTGGCAAATGACCAAGTCACTTTTGGTCACATTGTTTCAGAAACAATGCATTTTGGTGGTGCACATGCTGGTTTGGTCAGTTCCTTTGGTCAACTTTGGTCAGACCAAAGGATGACCAACATGACCAAAATAAAAGTTTCCTCTGTGAATTTGGTCAAAGAAAAAGAAAAATGGCGGCATGCTCCAAACAGTTGTAGCAGATGATCAGTGGCGTCACTAGGGGGTGGGGGGAGTGCGGGCCACACCGGGTGACACCAAAGCAGAAGAAGCACCTTTCTTTGGGAGAGGGGGTGACACCATGGGAGGAGGGTGTCACTAGAGGGGGGTGGCACCGCACCGGGTGACACCAACCCTAGCGACGCCACTGCAGATGATGGAAGATACTTATAATTAGTTTAAATTATACAATTCTGTTTTTTGTATTAATTTAGTAATTTTTTAGTTTAGGAAATTCATTTTTTTAAGTTTATCAAATTTATTTTTTTTAAGTTTAGTGAATTCGTTTTTTAGTTCATGAATTAGTTTAGTTTAGTGGGGTTTGTTTTCATTTTAGTGAATTCGTATTTTTTAGTTTAGTGGATTCATTTTTTTTTATTTTAGGGAATTGTTTTTTTTTTTATTGTAGTGGATTTGGTTTAAAGTTAAGGGAATTCATTTTCTTAAGTTTTATGAATTCCTTGTCACAGGTCTCAAAATGTCTGACCAAAGCGTTTTGGCGCTCCCCTTTGGTCAGACCAAACATGACATTGTGGTCAAACCACAATTGACCAGGTCGATCGCCAATACGTGACTAATGTTATCATGGTCTAGCAACTAGTGTAGGGTTGCCATACGTCCTGGTACACCGGTACATGTCCCGGTTTTGAGGTCTGTGTCCCAGTGTCCCGGTCCGACAGTCATTTGTCCCGGTCGATTTAAAATTTTCGCATGTTAAACAATTATTTTCTGATAATATCATTGCATTCAGTACTGCGCATACACAGTACATGCCTAGAGATTTGGTACAGATTCGTCCATGAAAGCACATCACATTTTGCCAGTGAAACTGACTGTTCGGGAAGGATCCACCATTGATCCCTGGGGCGGATCCAGACGAGGGGCAATGCAGCAATTGCTTCCCCCTCACTGCCTGAAAGGGGCGCAACTGATGAAGCATTTTTGCATTGCTATCCCCATTTCTATTCTGCCAGTCCAACAGTTGCAGTCCAATCTGTAGTTGGCTAAACCACTGAAGATAGGTAATTGTCAAAGGGCCAGGAGAGGACCTTTTTCTAATTGCTAGCTAGATGTATAGTCAGGGATTATGAATATTTAAAAATATTTGGGGCGCACACTTTTTGAAGTTCTACCCCTACCCAGATCCGCCACTGATTGATCCTAACGTTTTTTTTTTTGGGTCCTCTAAAATATTTTATATTTCAATGCGTTAGTGAAAGGATTATGGAATTTTTTTAATAAAGCTATGGATGTTTATAATATGAATTCTTGCCATTTTGTTGGAAAAATATTTTTTTGGGGGGGGGATGTCCCGGTCGGTGGTCCGACAATTATGGCAACCCTAAACTAGTCACACTTATGAGCTAACCGTTTTCACATAGACGTAGCCAGTGCTATATTTAGATAACTATGTGTAGACTCCCAGAGGGGACAGTTGGGACCAGAGCTTCATTCTGGATTTACACGTCCTTTCGTCTTCCATAACTGTAAATTCTGTAAAATATGCAGCCTACCGGCGTTTATTTCCCAAGTCAGTTTCTAATCACCCCACGAATCATTTCATTCATTCAACCACCGATCCCACATAGCCGCCAAATTTCAAAGTATAGTAGTTTTCCCCTTGCATCGGGGACTATAGAGCCCCTACAAAAGGATATGGGCCTACATTGAATAATCAACTCATCGTGGCACAGCCTGCTGCTTGAAAGTTGGGACCTTTAAAAATGTACTTGACACTGGACGAATTGGTACCCGACACTAAACCAATATGTACTTGACTGTGGGTGCACGGTTACCAGATCCGTTACAAATACTTGCCTTATACTGCATTTACATGCTCACGAGGCGAATGGTGAGGCGAGTTGTTCAACGAACGTGTGAACACCACATTCGTCATTCGCCTCGCCATTCGTGGAACTTGCATTGAAAGCAGTCTTTTGACACAAGTGAAAGGGTGTGAGTGACCAGAGGCAATTGGAGAATGACCATCTGGCTAGACATTCGCGAGTGTGTGAACAGTCATTCACATTGAAAGAACGAATGCAAACGTTTCGACGAAAGTCTCACCTCGCCATTACCCTCATGATTACTCGTGAACATGTAAATGCTGTACGACACGACACATACCGTATTTATGCTAATTAGCAGCGCTCTCTACTAAACGGCATGGCGCTCTCCAATAGCCGGCGCACCTTCAAGGTGAAAAAAATAATAAATGGCGCCCTGTTTATTAAAGGTACTGAATTCATCATCATTATCACAATACCCTGTGCCAGGGTCGGATTTGTGGGTCCACTGAACATGCTCTGACTGGGGTCACCCCAACCAGGCGTGTGGATTTGTTTGTTTGTTTGTTGGTGTTTTAGTTCCCGTCAACTACAAGGTCATTAGAGACCCATCCACTGCATAGTTCTAATGCATAGACTGCACAGACACTACACAAATGTGACGATTTTTGGGTATTAGCAGTACCCAGTTTTCCCAAGTGACCACCCATGTCAGTACTAGCTGGGGTTGTGTTGTTTAACTTCAGTGATCAGATGAGAACTGGTGCATCCAATGCAATTCGCTGCTCTCCAGGCGTCTGGAACCCACAGGAATATTGGCTGGGTAGTCTATGGGGGTGCCTTATTAAAGGTACTGACCATGCCTCCTTGGCTGGCCAACTGCACACAGCGCCCCTTAACCCGTGGGCAAGGCAATTGCTCCTGTCATACCTAGAAGCAAGGACTGCCTGAGTTAGGTCTCATCCTATGTCCCAACCTCTCGCACGGGGGGGGGGTCCCTCAGGGGTCTGCTCTTGGCCCCATCTTATTCAATGTGGCCACAGCTTCCCTCCCATCGGTCTGTCAGGAGTGGAAGCTATGGTCCTTCACAGACGACAACTATTGTGGTCTTGTGGTTTCTTCCTCTTCCCTGCCCTCCATTCAATCTTCAATCACCTCGCTCCTCTCCCGCCTGTCCCTCTGGTATCAGTCTCAACTGATGAAGCTCCACTCCGACAAGACTCAGCAAATCCTTTTTCTCCCGAAAGGTTTTCCTGATGTACCCAGTGTCCCTAGTCCATCTCTGTTAATCCTGGGGATTACCTTTGACTCAACCCTGACTTTTCTGGACCACCAAAATTCTCTTATTGCTTGCTAAGCTCAACACCTTGTGGTATCTCTTTAAACGGTTGAAACCTCTTCTTACTCGCAAATTGCTCCTTCAAATCTTCCATGTGAAGGTTCTTACAGTTATTGACTATGCTTGCCCGTTTCTTGCTAGCCTCCCTAGGAATCAGCTTCGACCTCTTCGTCTCCCCTTCAACAGAATTCTGTGCCTTATTCTAGCTATTCCCTATAATAGTCGGGTGACTCCATACTGCTCCAAGTTTGGCTTATTGCCTTTCTTCTCTTATCTCTCCTATCGCCATCTTTGCATTATTGCTAGTGCTTTAAGATTTCCATCTCACCCTTGTCACTTTATAACCCAATATTTCACATCGTCCCTGCACACTCGCAGGACCCGGCGTTTCCTCTTTGAACCAGCTTCACCATTTCTGGATTTCCGGAGACGGTTTTTTCCTACGGCTGTATTTCCAGCTTGGAATGCTCTTCCTTACCCCCTTAGAGCCACAATTTTTGATTGCTCAAACCACTGCTGCATGCTGAATTGCAAGCACTTTAACAAGGCTCTCAAAAAGCACCTATTGGGGCATGTGGCCCTCTCATGACTCGATTAGTGACGTGGGCTATTATTATGTCGTCTCCTTAGGCATGGGGGAATCTCCTCCCCCCCTTTTTGTATGTCTGATGGTTGTACAGTGAGTACATTGAGAGAAAAAAATAAATAAAATAAATAAATAAACAGTTCCCTCCAATAAACTGTGCAACAAAACAGATTTGAAAAATTTGGTTACCTGACCCTGTACAAATACGTACCTGAAACTGAACGAATGAGTACCTGATCCTGAACAAATACCATGTTTCCCTGAAAATAATCCCCTATCTTATTTTAATTTTGGTGCCAAAAAAAAGCACTAGGGCACATTTTTGGGGACTGTCTTTTTTTTCTATGGAAAACGATTTACATTTATCTATTTATTTATGAAGACAAAAATGTTCAAAATTTCTAATTCTATGGCGAATTATTACAAAAGTATCACTTGATGATAAATGACCATTATGCTTTATTCTCTGATTGGCTATTTGATAAAAAAAATGGCGTTTGTCTTAAGCGGCCCATAGATGTCTAATTTCATTGTCAACCAGTTCTGCATGATGCGTTTAGAACCAGTAAAAACCTTTGACCCAGGCTGGTTGTGTCTTTTGTATCCACCCCTGAATCACACATAACATACTACTACAGCAGTTCTCAAACTTTTTAAACGTTAAACCAGATAAATAAGAACCCCCACATCGTTAGCACAGTGGGTAGCATGCTTGGTAATTACATCAGTGGCTCTAGGTTTGATACTGGACTGAGGGGGGTTGGGTTCTTTTGGACGACAGAGATGCCACACGTGTGCCTTCCTTTGGATGAGACGTAAAGCTGAGATCCCGTGTTGTGTACGATGACATTTACACGTAAAAGAACCCTCTCTACTATGCAATGGGCGGATGAGACAAAATTCCCAAGTGTAGGAGTTCGCCTCCCCTCCGGCGCCGTTGGAATTCTCCAACGTATAGCAGCACATGGGTTGTAACTGTGGTCGGCAGAATAACACTGTCCAATATATCACCCTTGTGGGCACGATGGGTGCCCGACCTTGCAATAGGCGGGAAAGGGGTTCGGAGTTGCTTTGTACCAGATAAAAGGAATCAATACATTTATTTAGATATTTTGTGTAAATGGTGGCGACCATCCGAGCGTTTCTTTTTGATATTAGGGCTTATTTTCGGGCAGGGCTTATATTTACGTACATCTTGGAGAATCATGGTAGGCAGGGTCGGATCTACATAGGGACTAATAGGGCTTAAGCACTGGGCCCCCAAGTGTCAAGGGGCCCACAAAAATTGAATTATCATAAACTTTTAGTAATTTTTGATTAAAAATAAGCACTTATCATACAGTAAAAATAGTTAATATTAATAATATAATAATAATGATTATACAATTATTCATTGAATTTTAATCAATTTGACATTATTGAACTTCAATAAGCCCTAGGCCGCCCCTGATGGTAGGGCTTATTTTCGGGGAAACACGGTAGATACCTGACTTGGGACAAATGTGTACTCAACCCTGTTTGACCTGTCAGTAGAGGAAAGATTTCTCCTATATTGTTGTTGTTTGTTGGTGTTTAAGGTCCCGCCAACTACAAGGTCATTAGAGACCCGTCCACTGCATAGTTCTAATGCATTGACTGCACAGACACTACACTAATGCGACGATTATTGGGTATTCGCAGTACCCAGTTTTCCCCAGCGACCACCCTTGTCAGTACTAGCTGGGCTTGCGTTGCTTAACTTCAGTGATTAGACGAGAACTGGTGTGTCCAACGCAATTCGCCGCTCTATTTCTCCTATAGACTGACTGTGTCTTTAATTAAAATGTCAGGTCTGAATATGTTACATCTAGTGATCGGATTTGACTAAGTGACGTCAGTTTTGGCCCAAAGACTAATACAGCGAAGAGGACCCTTGAGAAACGTAATATTTTTTTTTTGTTTCTCAGAGAAGATGAGGGGGGAAGGAATGGCGCTCTAATTTGGAAGACGCGAATTCAAGGAAGGAAAGAAAAAATTCTATAATGAATATCAGCGTGACACGTTATACGTAAAATTAGAAATGGGCACATCGTCGTCGCCTGTTAATTGGGAAAAGAAAGAGATTTTGGGGGATGGGGCCTTTAGATGGTGTTTGTAGCAATTGGAGCAATGGTGGAAGTGTTGATGCCAAACGTAATGTAGCCCTTGAGGCCCATATGGTACGCCTTCATTACTCATCTTACGACGTCAAAGAACTAATAGCAAGTTTATTGATTTAATGAAAAGATCCCGTTGTGCCCCGAAAATAATGACACTTTGTTCTCTGGCGAAGCTTTATTATCTACTCCGAATTTAAACTTCGCTTTCTAGGACTATTTTTGAATGCCAGAGGGCGCTTATTTCGTTCTCTTACACCAGATACGATGGCGCACTTTTTTTAAACTAGAATAATGTTACTTTAAATTGCCATCAAGACAAATTACTGCATATCTGCCTACAGTGAATCATTTAGCATATTTAATTAAAGTTGGTAGCAATTTCGGCAATGAAGGAGGCCGTCTCTATGCTTAGCCTCAGTGCAGACAGAAGCGGGTCGTCAAATACGACACTGCAAAGGGGTGTCACTACACGATGGGTCCCGCTTCCTTGCCTCAACAGTTATTCAAGATACGAAAACAGCGCTTATTTGAGTTGCAGGTTAGAACCAGGCCCTGCTCTGGATTTTTATTTCTGGATTAGATTCGTGGGTTGGGGAGTAAGCCAGGCAGCCATAACAGGTTGAACCCGAACGAAGAAGAGGGTTAATTTGCAGCACCCAACGTTCTTTACCAACCACCCATGTTGGTATTGACGTGGGCTTGCACTGCTGAACTTCAGTGATCGCACGGGAACTGGTGTGTCCAACGCAACTTGGCTGCACTATCCAACGCAACTTGGCTGCACTGTCCAACGCAACTTGGCTACACGTGAGTTTCAGGCTCCCTAGGCATGAAGGTCCGTCGCATCCCTCCCCCAAGAAATTTAATGTAGTTCTGACTTGTCCGCGCGCCCCTCACGCCATGCACTGCTATGACTACAACAGAGTGCCTCGAGGAAACCAGCATTTAGAAACGGCCCCACCAATTAGAGAAGTTTGGGAACCCCAGGACTTTCAAATGATGGCTAGACTACATGGCAGGGAAGTGCCTCTGGATTTCCGTCCTACCCAGCCTCCTAGGTTTGTCTGCCCCATGAGCCACCTGTGGTTAGGACTGAGGAGTCTAACGGTCTCGTCTGATCACTGAAGTTGAGCAACGCAATCCGAGCTAGTACTGACCTGGGTGGCTGCTTGGGAAAGCTGGGTACTGCTAATACCCAAAAATCGTCGCAATAGTGTAGTGCCTGTGCAGTCTCTGCATTAGCACTACGCAGTGGATGGGGCTCTAAAACACCAACAAACAAACAATTCCGTTGGATACACCAGTTCTCGTCTGATCACTGAAGTTAAGTGATGCAACCTCAGCTAGTACTAGCAGTTGCGTACCGAGGGTATTCTGCGACCTGGGACAAAGACCGAAATCTGCGCACTCTAGCACCCGCAAAACTTAATGCGAATTAATATTTTGTGCCCCCTGTCTTCAGCGTCCGGGGACATCTGTCCCCCTCCGCCCACCCCTCGGTACGCCACTGAGTACTAGCATTGGTGACCGCTTGGGAACACCGGGTACTGCTAATACCCAAAAAAAATCGTTGTAGCAGTGTAGTGTCTGGCAACTGCTAACTCTATTCCCGCCTATCGCAGGGTCGTGTACCCATCTTGTCCCTCTGAATGGAAACCAGGGTGATCTATTGGACGGCGCTTTTCTGCAGCCGCCTGCCTACCAAAGTTGCATTCCCTATGCTTATTGATCGCCGGTATATTGTTCGTTGGGGCACTCCACCGACGCCAGGAGGAGAGCGCCACAACACTTGGAACTTTTGCCCCATCTACCCGCGTTCTTTTAGGTGCCAATGCCATCGGACGCCTCACGGGACCTCGGTTTTCATTTCATCCGAAGGAAGGCGCACTCGGCGGCCCCCCTCTCTCTCGCCCGAAAGAAGCCAACCCACCTCGATCCAGCATCGAACCTGGCACCCCAGGCACAGTAAATGAAGCACGCTACATATTGCGCCACCGAAGCGGGTCCCAGCTCATCCCTCTCCTAGTGTCAGTAAGTTAACTTGAGCAGTCTAAGGGCCAAAGATTAATCACTAGGACACCAGGCTTAGAATCACCGACGCAAGCAGGGCTGCGGAGGGCGATGGATGGCAGAGTTGAGAAGGGTGATGTATGGCGGAACTGGGGAGGGCGTTGGATGGCAAGACTAAGGACGTTTTCCTACCAGTAAGGGGTGTCAGGGCAAGGTGGGGGTTGACGGGGGGAGAGGAAGAGAGATAGAAATAAATGAACAGCCGTAGTTTACATCCCATGTTTTACAACTGTACTTAAATATCAAAAGCAAACGAGTGCTTTACTTCACCTATTGAGTTTTCAAGAATCGTTAAGGCAAAGGGCCGGTAAGGACCAAGATGGAGAACGACTTGATGTACCGAAAAAAATATTATTTTGGTTACCTTTTTGTGTGTGAATATTCAGCCCGGGATAATGTTTTATGTGTTAATGTGCAGGAGTCTTGAGTTAGCATAATTTACGGTCGTCATTAGAGCTATTTCGAGCTATTAAGTGTGTGCTCGTAAGCAACCCCTCCGCTTCGGCCCGGCTCCAATCCCCCTCCTAACCCTCTCTTCCCCCCTCCCCTTTCTAGCAAATGCTTTTTTCATTATTGTAAATTTAGAGTTGTCTCCTTTGTTGCTACTTTAATGTTACCATCAGGAATTGTAAATATTAAGTCCATTAAAAAGAACATGCTTAGGGCTTGTTAGCTTCATCATGCATTAGATAAACCCCAGGTTCCCTCCTTGCTAGCCCCCAAAATATTTGCCCTATTAGCAAAAGGAAAAAAAATTACCATTGATGCACTTATGACTAGGTTCTAGACTTTGAATGGAGAGGGAGAGGGGCAGCAAAGGGACATGGGGACCCACTGAATGAAGGAGAGAAAAAAATGGCTGCCTCTCTAATGTTAAAGTATAGCTGAAGTGAGACGAGACAAAATAAAAACTTAACTAAATTTTCGGAGCAGTCAAAAAGCTTCTTACTTAATGATTTGGTTATTTATATCAAGAAATGGTTTATGAGCATGTTAGTCGAACATGTCGGCGGTAGTTTGGCGAACATGTGTAGTTTGGGGATGTTGTTATTTATTCTCGCATTTCCAAATCGTAGCCATTATAAGTAGGAACCTAAAAGTGCCTTGGTAGTGTTTGAATAGCCTAAAACAACTCCTAACCCCGTTTCCGCCTATGGTAGGGTCGGGAGGGAGCGGCGCATTGTGTTGAACATACCAGTTCTCGTCTGATCACTGAAGTTGAGCAGCGCACCCCCAGTTAGTACTGACATGAGTGGCCGCTTGGGAAAACTGGGTACCGCTAGTATCCAAAAATCGTCGCATTAGTGTAGTGTCTGTGCAGTCTCTGCATAAGAACTACACTGTTGACGGGGCTTGTAGTTGAAGGGCCCTAAAACACCAACAAACCAACCAATCATTTCCTGCCTATGGAAGGGTCGGGAGGGAACGGCGGATTGCGTTGAACACACCAGTTCTCGTCTGATCACTGAAGTGAAGCTCCGCACCCCAGCTAGTACTGACATGGGTGGCCGCTTGGGGAATTTGTTGTTGTTGTTTGTTGGTGTTTAAGGTCCCATCAACTACAAGGTCATTAGAGACCCCCGCTTGGGGAACTGGACGTTTCTAATACTCAAAATTCGTCGCATTAGTGTAGTGTCTGTGTTTTTGTGTTTTAGGGCCCTTCAACTACAAGGTCATTGGAGCCCCCTCCACTGCATAGTTCTAATGCAGAGACTGCGCAGACACTACACTAATGCGACGATTTTTGGGTATTAGCAGTACCCAGTTTTCCCAAGCGGCCACCCATGTTAGTACTAGCAGGGGTTGTGTTGCTTAACTTCCGTGATAAGACGAGTGCTGGTATGTACAACACAGTACGCCGTTCCTAGAGTCTGGGCAGTCTCTGCACTAGAACTACTTAGTGGACGGGGCTCTAATGACCTTGTAGTTGAAGGGCCCTAAACACTCACCGAAACAAAGCAAAAAAATACACTGAAACTGAAGAAAGACAGCCCAGTTGTCCCCAAATAAGAGTTGAGGGACACTACAGCTACCAGGAGAAAGACATCCCAGGCAACTTAAGATAGCAAGCTCAGCTATCCCACAACAGGAGTTCAGCGACACCACAGTTGATTTGAGTTGAGGGACACCACAGTGTACTGAAGTGGATGGACATTGCATCTCAACCCAAAAATCGTCGCATTAGTTTAGTGTCTGTGCAGTCTCTGCATTAGAACTACGCAGTGGACGGGGGTCTAATGACCTTGTAGTTGAAGGGCCTAAAACACCAACGAACAACAACAACAGGCTCGGGTACCCATCTTGTCCCTCTGAATGGACGCAAGGGCGATATATTGGGCATGGTTTTCCTCAGTCGAGTACTGACCAAAGCTGCAACCCTTATACTTATTTAGCGTCGGTCTATTGTTAGTATGTTACACCAATGGGTTGGGGAGTCGGCCAAGCAGCCATAACGGGCCAGTACCCTGTGGAGGCGGCTCACGGGTGACGGGGGAGCTAGGAGTAGGGAATGTAGTAGAGGAGAAATTAGCAGCACCCAACGTTCAGCACCAAACATCCATGTTGGTACTAACTTGGGTCTCGTTGCTTAACTTCAGTGATCAGACGAGAACTGGTGTGTCCAACGCAACGGTTAGGGGCATTTTAGGACTGGGGCATATTGCGGGACGTGAGAAAGAATAGACTGAGGAGCGATGGGGCACCTGTTAAAAAGAGATTAGGAGAAGCTGTCTAGATCCGTGGCAGTGCGCGGTATGCGTTTGAGGTTGAAGGGGAATTCAGTAACAAGAACTTGCGGCTCGGACCCTGCCATAGGCGGAATGAATGTAATGGAAATGGCATGGCTTTATCACTTTTGGAAATGATTGAGCACCTGTGCGCAGCCAGACGCTACCATAAGGTAGTGCCACGGATAGCATTGCTATATGTGGCCTTACTTTTGGAACACCTGGTATAGTTTACAGGCAGAGGTGTGTGTAGGGGGCTGGTGGGGAATAAAGAGGAATGGTGAACAGCGTCGCAGACCCGACCCTGTCACAGACGGAATATAGACAATATACATTTGGGAGTACCAGGATTGATGTGACACTATATGATACTTTGCTTAGAGCAACTGATGAGCTGATTTTTAAGGGTGGTAGGAAGGAGGCCAAACGGGACAAATAGGAAGGAATGATGAACCCTGTCCTAAACGGAATAAGGTGAGTGTGTAGATGCCCCGGCTTTGGGACCCCCTGCATACCTGTTTACAGACACGATCCCCCATTCTCAACACATCATAGTTTTGGAGCAGCTTGAGAATCTCATTATCATATGATTAACTTGCTGACACGACCTGTCAGAGACGGAATAAGGTCATGATGGAACTGACGTGACTTTTCAGAGTTAAGAATGACTAAATCGTTCCCTAACTTTTGAATCCGCTTATAACTTCATATACCAGGAGGGAAGTGTAGAGCTGTACCTCATGGTGGGCCCAGATGGAATTATGAATCACCAGCCCTGCCTTAGGCGGATACAATTTTGGATGGGTGGAATCCCAGAATTGCTAGAGAATCGCAGGAAAATCGTCATAGATGATAGTACTTTTGTAATTCGTAAGGATAGTGTAGTGTGTGGGGTGGACGAGGACCTAGTGGGGGACAGGCGGGAGTAACGGGCTAGAACCCACAGACCCGACCCTGCCACAGGAGGGATGAGGGTAGGATGGATGATATTATTTTTGTAATCACAAAGCTCACCTCCTGAAGATGGTAAGGTGCGGTAGGATACAAGTAGATTCTGACAGATCAGATTTGTGGCACTGCCCTGCTCAGTGTACTAACCTTCCTGCCAGGTACTGCCCTGCCTTAGACGGAATGAACATAGACACGAGCTCCTATTGTTCAGTAGCTGACATTTCCTTAGGATTGGAATGGAGTAGTTCGATGGGTTGGCGACTAAGCCAGGCAGCCATAACAGGACGAACCCTTAGGAAGCTGCCCGCGGGAGATGAGGAGGTAGGTGGAAGAACGAAGGATAGGGTTTATTTGCAGCACCCAACGTTGTTTACCAACCACCCATGTTGTTATTGACGTGGGCTTGCGCTGCTTAACTTCAGTGATCTCACGGGAACTGGTGTGTCCAACGCAACTGCAGGATCAATTGACAAATTTATTTCTTGAGGACTGTGTAGAAGGGGAACCAGACAGTCGACACAGAAGGAATGGTGAACCTGAGAACTTTCAGGCCCTACACCCTGCTCTAGCTGGAATAAATGGCCTGCTGAAATGAACATGAAGTTGATTTTGGAGGCCACCTGTGCGCTCAGTAACTGACATTTCTTTAGGATCAGCTAACAAGTTTATTTCTTGGGGGCTGTGTGGAAGGGGGACCTGACGGTTGAACACAGCAGGAATGGCGAACCTTAGAACTTTCAGGTCCTACACCCCACACTCTGCTCTAGCCGGAATAAACGGCCTGCTGAAATGAAGCTGATGTCCCAGACCACCTGTGCACCGAATACAAGAGCTCCTACTGCTTACTATAGCTGATGACATTACTTTTGGAACCGCTGATGAGCTCATTACCTAGGATGGAGGAGGGGTTTTAGGGATGGGTGTGGGGGAGAGGTTTCGGGCTAGGAAGGGGGGCTGAAAAAGCAGAAGGGGGGTTGAAAAGTAGGCTCAGCATGCAGACACATTATTTTCGAGGTGCAACTTGTTCATTAATGTCTGCCTTCATAGTTTCGCAGTTAATACTTATGTTTCTCTCTCTATGCTCCGCCCTTTCCTCCTCTTCTTGCTCCACTTCCGCTGAGTTCACTTGCCACCCTCCTCTTTCATCTATGTATTTCTTATGATTTTCAAGTCACAAAGGACGTGTTTGACATAATTAAAAAATGAGGAACTACAACAGAAAAAGAGAGAGAGAGAACCAAATAAAACGACCTAGAGGATGTCTATAACCGCCTGATAATAAATGTAATCATAATGAGAGAAGCCGTCTCTTCATACATTTCAGATGTTCGCTGCTCACTTTTCAGCCATTGCTGGATACTTTCTCTCTCTCCCCCTATCTATACGCAAGATCCATGAATATATCCACTTCTCCCTCGAGTAATAAGTTCCCATTAAACATCTGTAAAGACTTCTCTCTCTCTCATAGCCCTAACCTTGTATGCAGATGGAAAGAACAACAAACAACAGGCAGTAAAGATCTTAACTTATTACTTAAATTTAATGTTGAATTTACCTTAGAAGCAGCAAAGATACGCTCGCGCGAACACCCAAAAAATTTGCACCAAAAGCGTTACTTGAGCACCAAAAAACATTATTAACAACCGTTACCAACTTGTTCACTTTTACATCAATAAAACACTGTGGGACATCAATAAAAACATCAACATCATCATCATGACACTCTTATCCCGCCCGTGGCAGGGTCGGGTCTGCGATTTCAAGCCCTCCACTCCTATCTCCCACCAGGTCCCGGTCCACCCCACACACTGCCATATCCTTGCGGATAACCTACTCCCTCGTCTGCTTCGGTCTACCCCCGCCTCGGGTGCTTCCGACCACCAGCAATTCCTGAAATGGACCTGACGAGCTCCTCCTCTTCTCTTCTCATTACGTGTCCATACCACCTCAACCTATTCTCCCTCATTTTTTCGGCGATGTCCACTACCCCCGGGCTACCTCTGATGTACTCATTCCTAATTCTATCAGCTCTTGACTCCTCAAATGGTTACGATCAACCTTACATGATAGTAAGGGCTCTCCTTACGTAGAGTCGTGCAGATTCGTGGTTCTCCTAGTAGAACAAAAGCAACGCCTATGGCAGGGTCGGGTACCCCATCTTTGTCCCTCGGAATGGACACAAGGGTGATCTATTGGACGGTGTTTTCCGCACTTTAGGTGCCTACCTATTGCTGCTACAACAAACCAAGTTCTTATCCTTTTCTCGCCTCCGACAGGGTCGGGTACTCATCTTGTCCCTCTGAATGCATTCATTGGCGATCTGTTGGAAGATATTTTGACAGTGCCGGCTGCCGAACTAATTTCCAGCAAAGCAAAGCAACATCAAACCCTTTTCCCGTTGAAGACAGGGTCCGGTACCCGTCTTGTCCCTCTGAATGGACTCGTTGGCGATCTGTTGGAAGGAACTATTGCGCACTCGGCTGCCGACCAAACCACCACTCCACTCCACCCACTCCAGGGCGGCTTTTGGCCCTCTCAATGGACACAGGAGCGATATATTGGTCATTGTTTTGCCGCAGCCGGTTACAGACCAAAGCTGCAACCCCTATGCTTATTTATCGTCGGTTTGCTGTTCCTTTTCTGGTGAATTACATCGACGACGGGACCTGGAAATTTTGCCTCATCTACCCGCTTCGTAGTAGAACGGGTTCTTTTACTTGCAACTGCCATCGTACACCACACGGGACCTCGATTTTACTTCTTATCCGAAAGAAGGCGCACTCTGGGCCTTTCCTTCGCTTGAAAGAGGCCTACCCATCTTGGTGCAGTATCGAACCTAGAACTTCTGAGTGTGCTATTGACGACGCCACCCAGGCAGGTTTGTTCTCCTAGTAGAACGGGATATGTTATTGTTTCGTTGGTGCTTTCGGCCCGTAGTTCTAATAGTTCTAATGCAGCGACTGCACAGACACTACACTAATGCGACGATTTTTGGGTATTAGCGGTACCCAGTTTTTCGGAAGTGGTCACCTCTACTAGTACTAGCTGGGGTTGCGTTGCTTAACTTGAGTGATCAGACGAGAACTGGTGTTTCCACCTCCATACAGCCGCTCAGACGTTCCGGTGAGGGCTCCCGGAAGGACCTGCATATATCTACCTAAGACATGTGTAAGCCCTTCTCGAGATTTCAGAGATTACAGGCTTGACTTATTGCATCCGCGGTTCCAAAATCACACGTCCTTTCCTTGTGACAGATGAGTCGCCCGACCACACTGCGCTGAACGTGAAGATTGGTCCCTTGACCCCTGAGCTGTGACCATTGTAAACACCATTCTGAATGGCGATGACCTCTGGAAAGCTGCGCAGTGCTACCTATGGGGCATACTGCTGGAATAACAGGTGAAACTTACCTCAGAGGACCTTACAGCGGTATGATGTTTTTCTTTCGTTTTGTTGGTGTTGAAGGACCCTTCAATTACAATGGTCGTTAGAACCCCGTCCACTGCATAGTTCTAATGCCGAGTCTGTAAACCCTTCGCTGTTACGACGATTTTGCATATTAGCAGTACCCAATGTTCCCTAGCGGTCACCCATGCAAGTACTGTCAGGGGCTGCGTTGCCTGTTCGTCATCCTCATTCTGAAGTCATTTTTTCCCGTCTACGACGGAATCCGATAAACTTTTCCGCTGCAATCGGAAGTAGGCCAACACGAGATTAAGTATTGGCTGGTAGTTTTGAGTGGCAGATTGATTACTGGAGACCCAACTCCAGCTATTACTGGCATGGGTGGCTGCCTGTGAAAATTGGGTACAGCTAATCCAAAAATTACTGCATTAACGTGGTGTCTGTGCAGTTCCTGGGGAGCGGCGAATTGCGTTGGGCACAGCAGTTCTCGTCTGATCGCTGAAGTTAAGCAGCGCAACCCCAGCTAGTATTGACATGGGTGGCCGCTTTGGAAACTGGGTACTGCTAATACCCAAAAATCTTCGCATTAGTGTAGTATCTGTGCAGTCTCAGTGGTCTCTGCATAAGAACTATGCTGTGGACGGGGCTCTAATGACCTTCTAGTTGAAGGGCCCTAAAACACCAACAAACAACAACAATGCAGTCTCTGCATTAGAGCCACGCAGTGGACGGGACTCTAATGACGTTGTAGACTGTTTGAGGGGCCCTAGAACACCAGCGAAACAAAAACAGACTACCTACCGTATATAAGTGTTTCAGTGAGTGTATTGAGGCTTTTTCCATCTTATGACAGAATCGGTAGAATCGGAAACACGCAGGTGAAGTACAGCGCATAAAGGCGCAGTGAAAGACAGAAACGCACAGCACAGAAATACATAGCAGGAGACAGATACGTGCAGTGGAGAAAGGTAAAGCGGGAGACAGAAATGCAAAGTGCAGAAACACAAAGCGGAAGACAGAAACTCCCCGTGCAGAAAGACAATGGAGAAGAAAGAAGCGCAAAGTGCGAGACAAACGCACAGTACAGAAAGACAAAACAGGAGACTGAAACGCACCGTGCAGAAAGACAAAGCGGGAGACAGAAACGTGCAGTACAGAAAGGCAAAGAGGGAGGCAGAAATGCAAAGTGCAGAAAGACAAAACGGAAGGTAGAAACACACAGTTGAGAAAGACAAAGCGTTAGAAGAAACGTGCAGTGCAGCAAGACAAAGCGATAGACAGGGACGCCTACACTGTTATCCTTAGTAGGAACCCTGTTCGCAGTGCAGAAAGGCAAAACGGAAACGGGAAACACAGCGCAGAAAGACAACGCTAAAGCAGAAAAATGTAGCCCAGGGCTACAAAGAGAAAGACATAAACGCACAGTGCAGAAAGAGAGGAGGCAGAAACGCACTGCAGAACGGTAACTCGGGTTACAAAAACGCACAGCAGAGAGAAAAGGCGCAACACAGAAACGGACAGCGTAGCAAAGCAGCCAGTGTAGAAAGAGAGAAACAGCGCTCAGGAAGTGAAAAGCGGGATGTGCAGAATTTGATAGTGCAGAATTGCAAGGCGGAAGATAGAAACGCACAGAGCAGAGAGACGAGATTGAATATAGGACTAGATGGTTTACCAAAACAGAAACGGACAGTTAAAGCAGAATTAGAAGGCGGAAGACGGAAAAGCACAGTGCAGAAAGACGAAACGAAAACAAAAAAAGACAGTACAGGAAAACAACGTTGAAACAGAAAAGGGAAGTGAAGGGGACAAAGAAGAAGACATAAAAGCACATTGCAGAACGACAGAGCAGAACATAAAAACAACGCAGAAAGGCAGAGCAGAGGACAGAAACACAGTACAGAAAGACAGTTCAGGAGATAGAAACGGACCGCACAGAAAGACTAAACGCAAAACAGAAACTCATAGCACCAACAGACAAGGCGGAACACAGAAACGGACAATGAAAAATTATTAAGAGGGAGACAGAAATGCACAATGCAGAATGGTTCAGCAAAAGAGAGAACCACACAGGACAGAAAGTCAACTCGGAATTCAGAAACGGACAGTGCCGAAAGATAGAAACTCACAGCACCGGAAGTCTAAGCGGAATATAAATACAGATAGTGTAGAATTACAGGGCGTGAGACAGAGACACAGCACAGAAACACTGCTGACGCGCATGTGCAGAATGAGTGAAGGAGACGAAAAGGAACCGGAGGTTATACAAGACGGAAACGGAAATTATGACTACAAAGGGAAAGGGATGATATCTGAAATTCGGGACTGACTCTAGAACGAATTCCTCTACCTTTTACTCACCTTGGATTGCATTCTGGATGTCTTAGGTTGCTGGCTGCATAGTAAAGTGTTCAGCTCGTGAGTCAGTGGTTTCAGGCTAAGTCCTGGCCTTCTTTCTAATGTAGTAAGTTCCAAGTATTCCATGTCTTCTAGCCCAACCATGGCCCTTTGGGGTATGCATGATGTCACTCCTTACCCCGTTGAAGGAAATGCCCTTTCTGATAAAAATAGACGGCAAAAGAAGCAAGGGATTGCAGCATTAGATGAGCGGCTGGCTACAGAAAGAATTCCGTCCAGGAGTTATAACGCCTTCATCCGCTTCATAGTGGAGATGGCTGTTTCACGTGCAAACAGTGCCGGATTTACCAATAGGCTAATTAGGCTAAAGCCTAGGGCCTCAACATTTAGCGGGCTTCAAAACTTAAGAAAAGGGGTTCAAAAGGGCTTGAAAAGGGCCTCAAAATTGAAATAGCTTAGGGCCTCTCAATATCTAAATCCGGCACTGCGTGCAAATGACAGTGGGCACCTCTCAGGGCTATGGCTTTATTATTACAGTGGAACCTTGGTTTTGTGAGTAACTTGGTGTATGAGTGTTTTGCTAGACGAGCAATAATTTTTAATATATTTTAACTTGATTAACAAGCGATGGCTTGCAAAACGAGCAGTACTGCTGAAACGAATTTTTTTTACCATGTCTGAATCACACAGTTGCGGCACTTCTCAATGTTAATGTTTTCTGCCTAGTTCTGTATCACCACACTTCAACGCTAATCACGTCGCCACTGATGACAT
>JAAFCE010006668.1:4792115-4812255 GCA_013389805.1 Trigoniulus corallinus
GCACAGATAAGAATCATACTACTGGTCTTTTTTGACAAGGACCATTTGGCAATGGAATACCTTTCGGGAGGATAAAGTGGAGGGCTTCCTGAAAGGAAAAGCCACCATTGCAAGTATTGTAGGGGGCACAACAATTATAGTTTAGGGTTTTAGGAGTTTTATGGAATCATTTGTACGAACGAGAGTTAGTCTCTTCACTGCCAAATAAGGCTGCTTGCAGTGTAGTGAATTAGAATGTAACTTCTCTATGTTGTGATCTTATTGTTTATTAACATTGTTGATCTTAATATTTTAGGCAGTGTGTGTGGGGGTGGATTGAGACCAAGAACTCGCAGAACCGACCCTGCCACAGGCATGATAAGGGTATGGTGATGACGATGATGATATGATGATCTTAATATTTTATCCTAAAATTGAGATTGTAGATAGTATAATAGTGGGACATTTACATTTGTAAAAACGTAAATTTTGACTACATAATTTCTGGAATTGGATATATCGAAACTGGGATATATCGAAGTATTTTTCACAGTCCCCTGAGGTTCGATGTAACGCTATTCTACTGTATGCACTTTTCAACAATAATGTATACTGGCTCACGATTATATAAGATAATTGTTAGAGTTTGTGCTCATTCTACTCACCAAATAATAGGATTTTCATTAGTAACATTGAATGTAATCTGTATAGATTAGCTTAATGAAAAATCACACTCAAATGGAAGCAAAATTGTTTACTTTTGGTGTTCAAAAATTTCTTTTTGACATAGCACACATGGTTGGTTTGCAAGCATGCCAAAACTCAAAAGTATAAACCGGTTTGCCCCTAAGAATGACATATCTCCATAACAGCTACCTAAATGGCAACATGTGCCAGATATTCAAAGTGGTTCTAGGTATACCATGGTCTAGGTACAACAGTCTCCCCTATCACATGACTGACATCCTTCACTTGATCCCCACATAATCCACAGCCCTCCTCTCAACCTGTGATCTTTCACATCCTCTGATTTGTCTCCAGTGACCCAGCTCTTGCCCAAAACAGAAGTGAGCTCTCCCACATATTGTTATAGATTACCGCCCTCTCTATGTTAAGCTTGTTCCCATACACCCTCAGCATTTTCTTTGCAGCCCTTCCCTCCATACTCTGTTGCCACTGCCCTACCCCCCATTCCTTCACTTTGTCGAGCGGCGAGTTGTGTTGAACCCACCAGTTCTCGTCTGATCACTGAAGTTAAGCAACGCAAGCCGAGTTAGTACTGACATGGGTGGTCGCTTGGGAAAGCTGGGTACTGCTAATACCCAATAATCGTCACAATAGTGTAGTGTCTGTGCAGTCTATGCATTAGAACTATGCAGTGGATGGGTCTCTAATGACCTTGTAGTTGACGGGACCTTAAACACCTACAAACAACAACAAAATTCACTTTGTCCTGTATGAGTCTTTGCAGTGTTATTGCCCCCTCCCTGCCCTCCATGGGGTGCAGTGTTATGCCTATCTTTTTTGACATATTTACTCTCCTCTGCCAGTTGGTAGATACCCTCATGTTGTTTACCCAAGTATTTACCTGCCATACTGGATTTTCATTCTCTAGTTCCCATATACTGCATAGATATACCAACTTACTAATCATTTCTCTCAGTTCAAATGTAGACCACCCCATGTCCCCCTGTATTGCTTCAACCGCTGTAAACCTATTTCCCCCTAAGGCCATCTTACGTAACCTTCTCTGGGCTACTTCCATACAGTCCATTACCTTTTTATTAATGCATAGATCCTAGTTTCCATATGTTAGCCCTGGTACTGCTACAGCTTTCCATAGGCCCCTAACCATTTCATACCTTGAGAATGAATTGAATGCCAGTTTCCATATTAATCCTTCTCTGGTTTTTAGCTTACAAACGATGTTTTCCTCCATTTATTTCAGGTATCCCCTATCATTTGTAAGTTTAACCCCCAAGTATTTAACCTCTGACACTACATCTATCTCGCTCTCCCCAAGCTTGATTGGTACCTTATTGCTAGGCAGCACATTATCCTCTCCTATGATCATCAGCTTTGTTTTGTCCTTACCAAACTCTAACTTAAAATCCCTACTGAACTGTTCACAGATATCCAGTTCTTCCTGGAGCTCTCTCTCTCTCTCTCTGTCTGTCTCTCTCTCTGTCTGTCTCTCTCTGTCTGTCTCTCTCTGTGTCTGTCTCTCTCTCTGTCTGTCTCTCTCTGTCTGTCTCTCTCTCTGTCTCTGTCTGCCTGTGTCTGTCAGCAGCACTATATGACTCACCTAGTAAGACTAGGCTAGTATGTTCCATAAACGTGTGAGCACCACATTCGTCGTTTACCTCGTGGTTCGCCTTGCCATTCGTGGCACTAGCCTCGAAATTGGTCTCTTGACAGGTGTCAAAGGGCACAAGTTACCGGAGGCGGTTGGTGAACGACCGTCTGGCAAGACATTCATGAATTAGTCAACGGTCATTTGTATCGAAAGCATGATTGCATACATTTTGATGAAAGTCTTGCCTCGCCATTCACCACGCGAATGTGTAAATGTGACATTGCACTATGCATCTTTTGCATGCATTCACTCTCATTGCCTCTCTGACCTATTCTTACTCTCGCTCGTTCTCTCATCCTTACTCTCAGCCCTGTGGGAGGGCCAAGGGGGCGGCCGCCCCAGGCGCAAAATTTTAAGGGTTGCAAAAAGTTTTCAAACGAAAAAATAAGAATTCTGAACTTAGTGCACCATATTTTT
Source organism: Trigoniulus corallinus (assembly GCA_013389805.1). Lineage (NCBI taxonomy): Eukaryota > Metazoa > Arthropoda > Diplopoda > Spirobolida > Trigoniulidae > Trigoniulus > Trigoniulus corallinus. Next base: position 4,794,868 of record JAAFCE010006668.1, read on the forward strand.
CACATTTTGCGATTTCCCATTACTATTCCCAGTCTCATTGTGAAAAGTGGTCAGTGCTTTTTGCATCCACAAATCACACGTGGGTAACAAAGGTATCTTCTTAAGGCACAAAGTTCCCTGTATTTTTCTAACCAGCCTGGACATGGCCGGCGTGATGGGTGTGTGAACTGAATGACAGCACAGGGCCCCGAGCATTCGGATTAATGAACCAATTTATAGAATGGCCTCACCTCATTACTTTGCATGGGACCCCGCAAAATATAGAACCAGCCCTAACCAGCCATTTTCAGAAATTTAATTTTTATCAATAAGATAGAAAGATGGGAAGAGATAGAAAAGGGACTAAACGACATCAGAGGATCAGTAGAAAATGGGGGGGGGGCTAAAGATAAACATGAAGAAGACAGAGTACTTAGCTTTCAGTTGGGAAGGACAGATAAATTATGGTGACGTCCACTCAAGGGGTGAACCTGTGAAAAAGGTGCAAGAGGTAAAGTACTTAGGATCCACTTTCCAAAGCAATGGGGAGATAGATGCTGATGTGACCCGTAGAATCAATGGTGGTTGGCTGAAGTGGAGACAAGCAAGTGGAGCCCTGTGTGATAGGAGGGTCCCAATCAAGTTGAAAGGGAAGTTCTACAGGGCAGTGGTTAGGCCGGCTACGCTATATGGGTCAGAGTGCTGGGCCGTGAGGAAGAGCCACGTCAATAGAATGCAAGTAGCAGAGATGCGAATGTTGAGGTACATGAGTGGCGTGTCGAGAGCTGATAGAATTAGGAACGAGTATGTTAGAGGTAGCTTGGGAGTGGTAGACATCGCCGAAAAAATGAGGGAGAATAGGCTGAGGTGGTATGGACACGTGATGCGAAGAGGGGACGAGGACCTTGTCAGGGCCATGCCAGGAATGCAGGTGGTCGGTAGCACCAGGGGCAGGGGGAGACCTAAGTTGACGTGGGAGCAGGTTGTCCGTAGGGATATGGCGGTGTGTGGAGTGGACGGGGACCTGGTGGGAGATAGACGGGAGTGGAGGGCCAGAACCCGCAGACCCGACCCTGCCACAGGCGGGATAAGGGTATGATGATGATGATGATGATGATCAATAAGATCATTAAGTTAATAAATGGTGTTAAGTTTAAGAAATTTGGCTCTCAAGAAATCCAAATCACTGTATTGTTGATAATTGGCTCTTTTCACTGATGAGTTTGTGACCACTGGTCTGTCCATAAGTTAGGGGGCGCCAATTTTTGTCTTGCCCCGGGTGCTAGCAACCCATGCTACGCCACTGACTCTATTCACTTGTTGTTGCTCTCACTATTACTCGCTCACTCTCATTCTAATTCCAACTCACTTTCACTCTCTGTCAGTCGCACTATCTTTCCCTCTGTCTCTTCCTCTCTTTTACACTCTGTTATTCACTACCACATGATCTCTCTCACTCTCTTTTACTCTCATCCTCACTAACTCTAATTCGTACTCTTTCTCGCTCATTCTTGCTTGCCCCCATCTCTCTCTATCTTTGTCACTCACAAATTTGCCTTGTATTGCCTCGTCCTCCTCCTCCTCCTCCTTCTCCGCCTCCTGCTCCCTCCCACCTTGAAATCCCGACAATGTAAACGGATTGTCACCGAACGACTTATTTAATATTGTTTGCCAACTGACTGGTATTTCCTGTGTAATCTCCTGGTCTATATATACACATTTTAGACAACAGTTCATAGTGACACTAAACATGTCCAGACATGTTCCTAATTGCCGATTGGATGCTGCAAGTCTTGAGGGACGGGATGGTGACTGGGGTGTAGGGACGGGAAGGAAGGCTAAGGGGGAGGGGAGAAACAAAAGCAAATAAAATCGTTTGTTTTCTGAGTGAAAGTTGCACAGTGGGGGCAAAGAAGGATACCTCCTTCGAGCAGGGATCTCTTTCTCTGTGAGTGAAGAGCAAAGACAAAAGCTCTCTCTCGGAAGTCAAGAAAAGGACAGCTTTACTCCAAACTATTTTTGTACTTCTTGAAGTTAAAGACGGAGATGTTGGTTGGTGGGCCCATAATGGGGATGGCTCCAGGATGAGCTCTATTGTAGGCTTTTGTTTATTGAACTTTTTGGGGCCTTTTTTTGTAAAGAAGGTGATGCAAACAATAAGAAACGAGCTTCTGGAAATTGCTCTGTGTGTGCTATATTTGATGGGGTTGACTGCCACAGGGATAAGAATTTAAGATGGAGGATCTGTACTGGGCCACGCGAGCAGGAGGAGAGGGAGCAGAAGACACCATGAAAATTTTCTTCACACCATTCAAGAAAAGAAAAGGAGGAGGAGGAAAAATTGGCTGTCGGATATCATACTTCCAGAACCTTGTATGTAGACACCAAAATTAACGTTCTGCTGATAGGATTATGTCGCCATTTTCAGTTGTATATATTTGGATTCGGGGCACATTGGTGTGCCCACTTCGACCCCCTCCTTTCGTTTCACGTCGACATTCTTCATCCTTCACCCGTCAGAGCGAGAAACAAAACGGACTCGGAGTTTGGAAAAATTACGACAATTGATATTGTCAACACTTGCATCTTCTGCCATGCTTTCATCGCCATAGAATGTTCTTACATTCCAAGGGCCATTCATAAACCATAGTCAGTGATGGATTCTGTGAGTTGAGAGGTATTGGGGACTGGCCAGATACCTCCACCCCCAAAAGGTTCAACCGACCTAGAGAAAAGTGGACCAGTGTCAGAAGGAGATAGTTTCCTTTTGCAGAAATGCATTGCGAATTAAAAATTGTGGCGCGGGACAAAGTTTGAGGGATCCTCCTTTCAAAATCCTCAGGACACTCCACTTAATTTTTGTCCTGGTGACGCCTCTGTCGACGACTGAGGGGATGAATAACCTGCACAGCCTATTCTGTCTGGTTATTTCATTGGACTGTACTTCTTTAATATGGGGTGATGTCCAGTGTGACGCCAGAGGATGGTGTCCTACACCAGGAAATGATGTCGATCTTTATTTCCGTATCTGGCAAATTGTACGATTCAGGGTTTAGACTTTAAGTCCACTGATGTCCACACCTTATCCCTCTTATTACCTGATGTGTTCTCATCATGTTTTATACCCCGAACACTTTTGCCGACTCAAGTCATGAAGTTCAGTATCGTTCTTTCTTATGCCATGATGCTCAACCTCTTATAACTTGATACCCACTGGGGCCCTCGCTTTTACAATGATGTCCACTGTCGCTCTCTCCCATGTTACGATGACCACTCTCCCGTCCTCTATTCCATGATTACCATTCAAATTCTTCCTCATTCGATGGCGACCGCTCTCGCACATTCAGGGAGCGGCTTATCGCGTTGCACACACCAGTTCTCGTCTGATAACTGAAGTTGAGCAACGGAACCCCCAGCAAGTACTTACATAGGGGACCACTTGGGAAACTGGGTACCACTAATACTCGAAAAATGCCGCATTAGTGTAGTATCTATGCACGACTCTAATGACCTTGTAGTTGAAGGGCCCTAAAACACCAGCAAAACAAAAAACCCCACATATTCACGTGCCATGATGACCGCTCTCTCGTTTTCATCTCAGGTTTTTCCCTTTTAATACCTTTTCTTTATGGAATTCCCTCCCTTTCTCACTTCGCTCTCAAATTTTGTGTGCTCTAGGTAAACAGTAGGTGTATTTCGAACTGTGTGCACTTTAACCGAGCTCATTCCATCTTGCTCCCATCTTGATCCCTGTCGCACTCCACTGTCTACTGTCTTTCTCGATACCCTCTATCCAATTTCTCTCACACCCCACTGCCTGAACACATCCTGTCTCTTGTACCCTACTCAGGGCCTACTGACTACTCTCTCGCATCTTACTACCCACTCTCTTTCGCATCCTACTGTCTCTCCCTCCCGTACCCTAGGGAGCGGCTTATTGGGTTGGACACACCAGTTCTCATCTGATCACTGAAGTTAAGCAACGCAACCCCAGTTAGTACTGGCATGGGTAACCGCTTGGGAGTTAGTGTCTGTGTATTGTGGTGTAGTGTCTGTGCAGTCTCTGCATTAGAACTACGCAGCGGACGGGGCTCTAATAACCTTGTACAGTAGTTGAATGGCCCTAAAATACTAACAAACCAAAATCTTTTTCTCTCTCTGTTTCTTTCATCCTACTACCCAATTTCTTGATGTCTCTCACCCTGCTATCCATTCTCTTGCTTTCTGTCTCTCCCCCACCTTCACCCTAATGCCCACCCTCATCCTCTTTAAAGCCTTTCGATCCTTTCTCCATCACTCTCCCGTGTAGTATGTCTATGTCTTCTCACTTTCTCTCATGCCATGATGTTCATTCTCGCTCTCTCACAAGAGACCCAAAAGTCCAGTCTCCCCCTTTGACCGCAGTTTTACTAAGACGGCTGTCACCGACAAAATGTTACGACCCATTACTTAGACAGCACCGACCTCTACTTTCCTTCAAGGGAGTACTTTAGTTCACCGATAACTCCAGGGAGCGAGCTCCTCCACTCGGAAATTCTGGGAGGGAGCGGCAAATTGCGTTGGACACACCAGTTCTCGTCTGATCACTGAAGTTAAGCAACGCAACCCCAGTTAGTACTAACATGGGTGGCCGCTTGGGAAAACTGGACACCGCTAGTATCCAAAAGTCGTCGCATTAGTGTAGTGTCTGTGCAGTCCCTGCATCAGAGCTACACAGTGGACCTAGCTCTAATGAACTTGTAGTTGAAGGGCCCTAAAACAGCAACAAACAAACAAACGGAAACTCTGTAACGATCTACGTGTGTGTATTATGCCGTGCACTTAATTGGTTTTTCTCAGCTGAAAGAAGTCATGTGCCTCGGTTAGCAGACCTGATCCTGCACGGAACCACTGAGATAGTTTTACTTGGATTATTTTCCGGGGATCAAATTCATGCCAAAACGAGTGGGAAAAAAAACGTTAAAATATGCTCGCGAGGTTGTCAACTTCCAGCAAACCGAACACCCAAGACATTAATCATCAGAATTGTCAGAAAATGAACCGCAAGAATTTGTTATCAGAATCACGTATCTTAATACAATATCAGGTGTGCTCACGGTTTGAAAAACATTTCTGCATGATACATTTCTATTATTATTCTTTGTAGAACGATGTCATAAATGGAGAGGTAAGGGGAGAGAGAAATGGCCATGGGACAGTGGTGCACGAAATTTCTCCCCTACTTTTTTCATAAAAAAAAAGAAGAAGAAAGAGAGCAAGTTACAAGTTTTAAAGACGTCCAAAAACAAACAAACAAAATAAACAATGATATTGTCTGTCTTTTTTCTTCTTAAAAGTCGACAGGAAAAAAAAGAAATAGAAAAGCGGAAAGTAAACCATGTCTTTCACTATGTCCTTCGATATATTGTACAGAAGTTGTACATTTTCACTCAAATTCTGCTTTTTTTCCTGAATTTTTGAGAAAAAGATGATGGAATCTGATGATAACCTTAAGACGCCATTGCTAACAAGTTTAAATGTTGCAAACACATTTTGTGTGCAAAGGCGATCGATTTCTATCAAATGATTATTTTGGAATGTCATTTACGAAATTTACAGCATAATTAATTTGGAAAAATAGCTAAGAGAAAACATGGCGACGACGGTGGACTCATTTTGACTACATTCGTAAAAGTGTTGTTCGTGAACAAACATGCTTTTTTTTCTGTTCAGACAAACTAATCGTGACAAACTTAAGGACATAGGCCACTCGTTTTCTATGATAAATGAGGTCTCTCGTTGCTTGAAAAAAGAAATTGGGGAAATCTTAGGGCACAACCCTAACATTTCTGAAAAAGAAATTCCATTGCGAAATGGAAATACCATCACCTTTGACCTCTGTCTCATATTCTTGTTGTCAAGAGCGCAACAAAAAAACACACTTGTAATTCGGATATGTCACAAGGTTTTTGTCTATCTCTTTGTATGTGAAGTAGGTTGTGTTTGGAATGTTTTGTTTGAATCAGTCAATTCTTAGGCGGAAGCGGAAGTGGATGATGACATGTTTAGAATTGCTGGTAGCAGGAAGTGAAGTATGCTGTATATTCAGCGAACATGTGAGCAGTAATACCGCATTTACACATTCGCGAATACGACGAGGCGAGTGGCGAGGCGAGCATGTTCGACGAATGTGTGAACACTACATTCGTCATTCACCTCGTGGTTCGCCTCGCCATTCGTGGCGCTCGTGTTGGAAGCGGTTTTTTTGACACGAGTCAAAGGGCGCGAGTGACCTGAGGCGATTAGAGAATGACTAGCTGTCGAGACAATACGAGTCAAAGGGCGCTAGCGACGAGGTGATTGGAGAATGACCATCTGACGAAATATTCGGCGAATGTGTGAACAGTCATTCCTCATCCAAAGAATGAATGCGAACATTTCGACGAAAGTCTCGCCTCGTCATTCAACTCGTCTTATTCGCGAATGTGTAAATGCGGTATAACAGGAAAAGGAGAGAAAAGCTGTCCTGTTTTGCAGATGGATGTTTGTGTTGGCGACATTTTTGCAGCAGTTGGAAAACTGTCAACCTGCTCTTCATCATCTTCTTCCGGTGTTCATAGAATGCTTCTTACCTGCTTGATCTTTAAACGGTTCAATAACAGAGTAGAAGGTCCATTCCGATGTCACATTCCGAGGTCACAAACCATTCTGAGGTCACAATCCATTCCGAGGTCACAATCCATTCCGAGGTCACAAACCGATGACAGGATGGTAATATGGTGGCATGTGTAACGAGGTGTGTTTCTGACCAGAGCATGGAAGGTCACAGCCCGTCACTAGAGGGCATGCATGCACATCATGTGATAATACAAAGCGAGCAGCAGCATGCATCCATCATCCAATGCTGCCAGTCGCATTGCAAAGATGGCAATGCAAATTTGACCAAGATGGCCCTCTTCTGATACACTTCATGCCGCACGGGACAACAGTGAATGCCCAGTATTACTCACAAACTTTGACCACCCTTCACCAAGCAGTCAAAAAAAAACGACCAGGCAGTCTCACCCATGGGGTCATTCTGCTCCATGACAATGCAAGACCTCATATGGCCAACACCATTGTGGCACCCCTGCATAAATTCAAATGAGAGGTTCTTGGCCACCCTCCATACAGTCAAAACCTCTCTCCCTGTGATTATGCCGTTTGGTCCCCTGAAAAGGGCTCTGAGGGGCCACCGATTCACCTTGGACACCAACGTCGAGCTGTACGTGTGGAACTGGTTCACATTGCAGCCCAGGGAATTTTATTAGGTAGGCATTCACTGCCTAGTGTCACAGTGGGACAAGTACCTCAACAGCCAGGGCCACTACTTCTAACATAAAGGTACTGGTTTCCATCATTATGCCTCTGGCTTGTTACTTTTTGAACGCACCTTATACTACGTCACTCAGTTCCTGAAATGAATACAGGTGCATCCAGTCCTACCTGCACGAGATAGAAAAAGGCGAATTCCCCGGAATGTCCATTGTGCCCTGGAGTGGCCGACGGCGCCCATCACATGTTTTTTGCCTGTGGCCAATGGATCACTCTCTATGTGCAGTGCTGGAGGTGGCTCTGAGTCACCTGTCCCCTGGCATTATCATCACCAGCCTTCCCAGTATGTTGAGAACAACACTTTGTTTGTGCGTTATACATACAGTACTTGTGTATCCCCAGTGTTCTTGAGCATTCTTCTGTGTGTTTGTGTGTGTTGGTGTTGTTCGCTTCATTTTCTCTGCCTTGCAGTTATCCTTGTATATGTTGGGAGTGTTTCCATTCGTGATTTGTTTAACGTTTGCATGCGTATTCCGTCATTCCCGCTAGTGTGTTATGTACAGGCTTGCATGCGCAGTGCCATCTTAACGCATGGACCCTCTGGGCACTTGCCCGGGGGCCAGGGGCGGATCTAGGGGGATCTTGGGCTCCTCCTCAGTGCCTTAATGGGCGCATATTTAAACTGATTCACGATTCAACTTCCTACTCCCATTTCTATACTGCCTGTCTAATCTGCATTTGGCTAAACAACTGAAGATTAGGCATTGCCTAAGGGCAGTAGAGGACCTATTGTAATTGCTAGCTAGATTTATACTAGGGGATTCTGAATATTTAAAAATATTTCGGGTGCACGTTTTTCGAAGTGCTCCCCCTGATCCACCCCTGCGGTGGGTTCCCCATGTAGCTTGGAGACCCATGCTAATCTGTGTATGTCAAGTAACCATTTACATATTCCTTTTGCTTTATTTGAGTTTAAGGGCCCTTCAACTTCAAGGTCATTAGAGCCCCGTCCACTTCATAGTTCTAATGCAGGAACTGCACAGACATTACACTAATGCGACGATTTTTGGGCATTAGCGGTACCCAGTTTTCCCAAACGGCTACTTTGTGTGCTTGCGCATGCTTTGTGTTTTATGTGTGTTCGGCGTGTGTTGCCGGACAGAATCGAAACTGTGGTAGTTGCAGAATAGAAAAACATCAAGCATGACTCTCTCCTGCCTATGGCAAACTCCGGAACCCATTCCCCTGTAATTTAGCGAAGACACGGACAACATGAAATTCCAGTGCTGAAATGATAATCCAAACAATGTAGGAGCGCCATTGATGGAAGAGTTATGCCTGGTTCAATATAGCCACGCGCTAACGCTATTAGTGATGAATCAGACGACACAGCACAAAAAGTGGTGACGTCACAACGCTACTTGGGGCGCCGCTGAGTAGCTTTGCGTGACGCTGCATTCTGATTGGCTGGCGGTTGAGCTGTCTGCTTCGGTTAGGTTGTGCGGGACGTAACTCCAAAAAAGTGCTACATATAAGGAATCGCGCTGGCGCTCCTTTCTAAAGCGCTTGCACAAAACGTCATCAAAATGTCGACAGCGTCGACGTGATTTACGCATAAGGCCCAGCGCAAAATGAGACGCAGTCTCCACAGGTGACGCAGGGTGACTCACTATAAATTTCTGTGGCTCACATGATAGTATGTAGTCGCGCATGTTAAGTCGCAGGGTGACGTGACTCAGTGCCTGCGCCACGTGACTCTGCGGAGCGCAGTGCCAATGCCGCAATTTCCTACGTGAAGTTGGCGTGACAATAACAAAAAGCGGTGCGAAGCAGAGAAGTTCTCTTGTTATTTGATGCAAGTATGGTGAAAAACTGCGCTTCAATGTGCAGTGATTGCCTGCTAGCAGAATTTCGCAGGGCGTCACCTTCGCCACCTGCGTCTCATTTTGCGCCTTGCCTAACTGTGGTTATACGGAACTAGATATCAGTAACACAGTAGATGGAAAACTTTGGAAGATATGAGACCAAATAGCAACACAAGCCTTTTGAGTCCCTCCTGGGTATTAGGCGTAGGCCTACTTATCACATTCACACGTTACGCCATTCAGGACAGAGATTTTTAATTCCAGTCTGCTAATTAAATTTCCGTTTCTAATTTTTGGTTTCTGATATTTTGCATTGACCCTTTTTTTGCTTTGTAAAGGTTCCAAGCCCCGTCATGTTTAGACATCACTTAACAAGATGGCTAATCTTGATAGTGGGGTAGCTGTGAGATGACGTTAATCTGACTGACACAAATCTGACCAGAAAGTGTGATTCCAATCTTGTGACAGTGTTTAAGGCTCAGGGCTACTACGGTGGGGGCGAGAAAGGTTGGAGGGAGATCGTCCTAGTGCTGCTGCGCGTGAAATTCAGAACGTGCTCTGGTCACCGGTTTTATCATTTTTAACTACAGTATATTGTTTGTGGTGTGCAAAGTTGATTGTCACGATCATCTTTTCAGAAACATTTACTCCTTCACTCCTTTGAACCCCCTCTCCTCCTCATCACATTTTTTTTTTTGGAGAGAGGGTGCGATTTTTTTGCAGTCATCCTTGTCCCATTTAAAGAAATTGAATTTTTTTTCTTCTTCATCTTGTGATTGTTGTTGTTGTTCGTCTGTGTTTTCTAACTCTTTTCAAAATGTTCGTATATATACAAAATCTGATCACACAGAGGTGTCCCTGACCACCCAGAAGCACATCTGGGACCAGTGAAAAAAGACCACACTGAAATGAAAAATGCCAAAAATAGACAAAAACATCAGCCGTCATTACCCTAACAATAACAACAACAATAAAATGTCACGCATTTTCAGGTTTCAATTGGTGGACTTGCTGACTATTTCTTATTTAGATAAAGTAATTTTGCAAAGAACTTGGCTACACTTTGCAAACCCCTCCACTCCCACCTTTCACACTCATCTCAAACCCCATCTATTCCCATTATTTCACCTTCAGTGTTGAATGAATATTCAACTGTCATGCAACCATTATAATAAAAGATTAAAATAGGACATTACCTAGCCATAATTTTATCATAATCTTTATTCCCCATCCAGCCCATGGCAGGGCCGTGTACCTTTTAGTACAGAGTCAGGTGCTTATTCGTCTAGGGTCTGGTATATTTTCGTCTAAGGCAGAGATTCTCAACATTTTTTTTGGGGAGCGGCGAATTGCGTTGGACACACCAGTTCTCGTCTGATCAGTGAAGTTAAGCAGCGCAGTCTCAGCTAGTACTGACAGAGGTGGCCGCTTGGGTAAACTGGGAACTGCTAATACCCAAAAATCGTCGCATTAGTGTAGTGTCTGTGCAGTCCCTGCATCAGAACTACACAGTGGACGGGGCTCTAATGACCTTGTAGTTGAAGGACCTTAAAACACCAACAAACTCAACCTTTTTTTCGTCACGGCACATTTTTAATAATTTAAAAATTTGGCGGCACACTAACAACGACATATTTCGGGGCACACAAACGCCAAATAAAATTTATTTAATTTGCAACACAAATGGTCATTACAAGCTATACGAGACTTGAGACTGAAGCACAGGCGGCTCATGGGGCAGGCAAAGCTAGGCGGAAATTTCAAAGGGGTGGTTAATTTCACAGGCATTTCGTTGCCAATGCAGTCTATTGGCCATTTGAAATTGTCATAGTCCTTCTGTTCCCAAACTTCTCTGGTTGTTGGGGCCTTTTCTAAATGTTGGCTTTTTTGAGGTGCCTTGTTGCAGAGTGGGATCTGGAACGTTCGCCCCGAGTACTTTTCACCCCCGGAGCTTTCGCCACCAAACATTTCGCCCCTCAGACGTTTTGTCCCCAAACATTTCGCCCCTCGGATGTTTGCCCCTGGGAGGCCAAATGGCCGTTTTTTTTGTTAATTTTTGTTATTCTGTTTTAGGTAAGGTAAAATGCCAGCGTAAATATCGTAAATATCGCAAGTAGTGTAAATTAGCGTAAATATCGTCCATATTTTGGCCGGTTTTTTTTGTTGTTATTCTGTGTTTACCTGGAAAAACAGCATTGTTCGTTTAGACCTTTTTCTGAGTGTGTCAAGGAAAAGGTAAGGTAAAAATTCAGCAATTTCGACAAGAATTCTACGCATTGTGGAGGACATCAACGATAGAAATTTAATAGACTTTCTGAATGCATAGCCTACAATTTCGAATTTTAGTTTATGTTTGCATTTCTTTTATGTGACAGTCTTGCTTAATGTTTGTGTTTTTGTTTCTTATTTTATTAAAATTATTATTGCAGTAAACAGAGCAACAAAAAAACCGGCCATTTACCCTCCCAGGGGCGAAACATCCGAGGGGCGAAATGTTCGGGGGCGAAACGTCCGAGGGGCAAAATGTTTGGGGGCGAAAAGTGCTCAGGGGCGAAATGTCGGGGGCGAAGCTTCCGTAAACCTTGCAAAGTTATACCAATGCATTGGCGAGGCGACAAATGCCAAGAGTGGGAGAGACACTCAGATTGCATTAAATTTAATGGGGGCGGTGGTGGACCCACTTGCCTAGGGCGCCTGAAACTCACGAGCCGGGCCTGGATTGAAGTTAACTAAATCGGAACCTGACATAAAATCTCTTTGCAGCAAGCATCAAGTGCAAGGATCTTAATAAATTTAAATAATTACTATTAATTAAAATAATATAGAAAAATCTTTCATTAAAAATTATTTTGCACTTGAATTTCAGTTCTTTATTATATGGTTTAAAAATATACTTACTGTGACTGCTCAATAATTTTCTAATGATTTCTTTCCAAAACCTATTGTTAATGTTTCCTTAACAAACATTTCAATTTTTGAATATTAAAAATAATGCATATGTTAGTAGGAGACCCCTAAGAGTTTTAGAAAGGTTTAAATGGGACATAGCAAACAAAGTTTGGGAAACACTGGTGTACAGTATCTTGTTGAAGTGAATACAACTGGAGAGACAGTTATGTGAGCGACCCAAATAAGGGAGAGTTTCTTTGGGAAGCACGCAAAAGGGACTCTGGGACTCTGCCTTTGGAGATAAATTTCCATTTACCCTGGATATCAGTGGAACACTCAAAGTGGTCTAAAATGCAGTTTATAAGTTGTAACCAAACCCTATGCAAAATCGGTGCAGCCTCGGTGGTGCAGTGGGTAGCACTCTCGGTAGCTGCGTCAGAATTTTTTGATTCGATACTGGACCAAGGTGGGTTGCCTTTTATTGGGAGAGATAGAAGCCCTGAGTCCACCTTCTTTTGGATGAGAAGTAAAACCAAAGTCCTGTGTGGTGTATGATGGCATCTGCGCGTGAAAGAACCCTCTCTATTATGGAACGGGTAGAGGAAGTAAAATTTCCAGTTGTAGGAGCTCGCCCACTGGCTTTGGTGGAATGTCCCAACGAACAGTAGAGAGACGTTAAATAGCATAAGGGTTGCAGCTTTGGTTGGCAACTGGCTGTGGGAAAACACTATTAAAATATATTGCCCTTGTGTCCACTCAGATGGACAAGATGGGTACCCAACCTGGCCATAGGCGTGAAGAGGGTCAGAAGGTACTTGTAACCAGGGGCGGATCCAGGGGGGAGGAATGCGACAATTTCTGCCCCCCCCCCCCCAGTGCCTCAATGGGGTGCATATTTCAAATGATGCATTTTTGCGTTTGCTATTCCCCTTTCTATATGGCCAGTCCAAACTGCAGTTGGCTAAACCAATGAAGATAGGATATTGTCTAAGAGGCAGTAGAGGATCTATTGTAATTTCTAGCTAGAGTTATACTAAGGGATATTCGTCCAGGATCTGGCACCTATTCGAGGGCTAAAGATAAACATGAAGAAGACAGAGTATTTAGCTTTCAATTGGGAAGGCCAGGAAGTTAACGGTAATGTACGTTCGAGGGGTGAACTGGGGAAAAGGTGCAAGAGGTAAAGTACTTAGGATCAACGCTCCAAAGCAATGGGGAGATAGACTCGCAAGTGACCCATAGAATCAATCGGGGTGGCTGAAGCGGAGACAGACAAGAGGAGTCCTGTGTGATAGGGGGTCCCAATCAAGTTGAAAGGGAAGTTTTACAGGGCGGTGGTTAGGCTAGCTATGCTATATGGATCAGAGTGTTGGGCAGTAAGGAAGAGCCACGTCAATAGAATGCAAGTAGCTGAGATGTGAATGCTGCGGCACACGAGTGGCTTGTCGAGAGCTGATAGAATTAGGAATGAGTATATTAGAGGTAGCCTGGGGGTAGTGGACATCGCCGAGAACATGAGGGAGTATAGGCTGAAGTGGTATGGGCATGTCGTGAGTAGAGGGGAAGAGGAGCTCGTTAGGTCGTTAACAGGAATGCTGGTAGTCGGTAGCACCCGGGGCAGGGGGAGACCGAAGCAGACGTGGGAACAGGTTGTCCGTCAGGATATGGCAGCGTGTGGGGGTGGACCGGGACCTGGTGGGAGATAGACGGGAGTGAAGGGCTTGAACCCGCAGACCCGACGCTGCCGTAGACGGGATAAGGGTATGATGATGAAGATCTGGCATCTATTCGACCATGGTCTGGTGCCTATTCTTCCAGGGTCTGGCACCTATTCGTCCAGTGTCTGGCATCTATTCGACCAGGATCTGGCACCTATTGGTCCAGGGTCTAGCACCCGCTCGTCCAGGTTCTGGCACCTATTCGTCAAGGGTATGGCACCTATTCATATCCCCTGTCATCCATTCGTCCAACGTCTGGCCCCCTTTCGTCAAGGGTCTGGCACCTATTCGTCTCGTGTCTGGCACCCATTCGTCCAGGGCTTGATGCCTATTCGTCCCATTGGAATCATTAAGCTGTGGGTGAACTGTTGAATGGCATCTTCATCCTAGTGCTACGACCCATTGAATTTTTAATGTTGGCCTATGTCCTTTGTAGAACAGGCTTAGATCCCCGACGCCTGGGGGCGAGCTCCTACATCTTAAAATTTTGTACAACTCTGCACGCATAATTTGTCGCTTGTTAAAACTGATGTCGACCTTCCACGGTGTGACCTCCTTTACAGAAAGTAAGTGAGAAAGGAATTCGTGAGTAAGTTGGCCTATGGTTTACACGCCAGGAGTGCTCATGGAATAACAAAAGCCCTTTAAACTCCTTATACAACATGTGAAGATATTGTCCCCTGTAACTCACATGGCCAGTGGCGTCGCTAGGGTGGTGCGGGCCGCACTGGGTAAAACCACTCGCACCATGACAAATGGGGTGACCACAAAGCAGAAGAAGCGGCTTTTTTTCGGGAGAGAGGGGCGGCACCGTGGTTGACACCATGGTGTCACCGCACCGGGTGACGCCACTGCACATGGCGACACTAATCTCGGCCTGTAAAGGGCAAGAAATAAAAAATTCGGAAAATTCTGTCAAGTGGAAATGCTTCCTGTTACTTTCTGATGGCGACCTGGCAGAAAGTATTGGCGATTTCAATTCCAATTAACGAAAAATTCTTAAAATGGTGCACTGAGTTTGACACCTACTGCTTTTATTCTTTTTTGGGGGCTAAAAATTATAATTAATATTTTAATTGCAATTAAATTTTAGCAGACGGTCACGTGAGAAACATTTTGAAGTTGGTTTTGTTCTAGAACTTGTGGCACTGCTGTCTTCTGTGTGCCTCTTGAAGATTTAGATCAGTGGTCCATAACTGGTCATGTTTACCCTGACTATTTCCGGTTGATGACATTCTTTTGTTGCGCAATGTATCGCAAAGCTGATGGACAGTTCTACTAATTACTGACCGCTCATTAAGCTGAAGTCTTAATTAGATTGTCTGACATTTCTTCCAGTTGACTGTCGATGCAAGACACTAGGGGGTGGTCATTTAGGACACGCACAAATCCTTCTTCCTCTTCATAGTTTTCATCATTCTGTACTCTTATTCCATACTGATATTGTCAGGGTCGTCTCATTGGAACCAGGATACGCGTGTGAACCAACTTATTGTAGTTTTGTGCGGAGAAAGGGTTCTTTTCCGTGCAGTGGTGACATCGTACACACCTCACGGAATGATGGCTTCACTTTCCATTCTGGATCCAGCCAGCATATATAAAACGTCTAGGGAGCGGAGAAATGCATTGGGCACACCAGTTCTTGCCTGATCACTGAAATTAATCAGCGCAACCTCAGCTAGTACTGACATGGGTGGCCGCTTGGGAATACTGGGTACTGCCAATATCCAAAAATCGTCTCATTAGTGTAGTGTCTGTGCAGTCTCTGCATAAGAACTAAGCTGTGGACGGGGCTCTAATGAGATTTGTAGTCGAAGGGCCCTAAAACACCAACAAACAACAAAAAACAAATGAACGTCTACTCTCTCAAGAGGTTCTGACAATGGTTCGGTCCCATATGTCCAGCCAGATTTTTTTGTTGTTTGTGTTTTAGGGCCCTTTACCCGCCGCAGTGTTTAGCACGCTCGGCAACTACGCCAGTAGTTCTAGGTTCGTTCCTGGGCCGCGGTGGGTCGGCTTCTTTTGGGCGAGAGAGAAGCCGCGAGTGTGCCTTCTTTCGGATGAGAAGTAAAACCGAGGTCCCGTGTGGGTGTACGATGGCACTTGCACGTAAAAGAACCCTCTCTACTTCGCAACGGGTAGATAAGGCAAAATTTCCAGGTGCAGCACCTCGCCCCCTGGCGTCGGTAGCATTCCCCAACGAACACTAGACCGACGATAAATAAGCGTAGGGGTGCAGCTTTGGCCGGCAACCGGCTGCAGAAAAAACTATGACCAATATATCACCCTGTGTCCATTCAGAGGGACAAATGGGTACCCGACCCTGCCATAGGCGGGAAAAGGGTTAGGAGTTGCTTTTTGTGTTTTAGGGCCCTTCAACTACATAGGTTATTAGAGCCCCGTCGACTGCGTAGTTCTAATGCAGAGACTGCACAGACACTACGCTGGTGTGACGGTTTTTATTTATTTTATTTTATTCGATACGTACCAAGGTACATTGACACACGCAAAATGTTACACTGGTCAATCAATAGTTCCACATAAAAAGAGAAAAAGGGCCCGCTTAAAATGGCGACAGTTTGAAATGCACATGACCCTGGAGCACGCAAACACCCGAGACCGAATATGATGCGGTAAGGCGTTCCAGGCTCCATAGCAGTACATTTTTTGGTATTAGCAGTACCCAGTTTTTCCAAGCAGACACCCATGTTAGTACTAGCTGGGATTGCGTTGCTTAACATCAGTGATCAGTTGTTGTTGTTGTTTGTCGGAGTTTAAGGTCCCGTCAACTACGAGGTCATTAGAGACCCGTCCACTGTATAGTTCTAATGCATATACTGCACAGACACTACACTAATGCGACGATTATTGGGTATTAGCAGTACCCAGCTTTCCCGAGCGACCACCCATGTCAGTACTAACTGGGCTTGCGTTGCTTAACTTCAGTGATCAGACGAGAACTGGTGTGTCCAACGCAATTAGCCGGAATCGGGAATGCATTGGAGAATTACTACACTGTGCTTTTACATGCAGAAAGCGTTCTTTTCCCTGCAGTAATAACATCGAACCCACCACAACAAGTCATGACTTTACAATCTGTGCAGAACGGAAGTCGCAGTTGCGTTTTCAGTCTTTCCAGGAGAGAAAGAACCCTGTCACCTTGGCCGCGGCTCTCCGACCCTCTATTAGATGGCAAAATGGTTAATGGTGGTAATGACGTCTCGAGGACATTGGGCCACAGAAATTAGCTAGATTGTTACCGGTATCTGCCCTCAAATGTAGGTGGCACATTGACAATGTAATCGTGTGTGGAATTATCCTTAACAGCATCCCAGAAAGTCCTACTCATTTACTGCCTATGGCAGAGTAGGGACAAAGGGGAAGGGAGGAAGGACCTTCTAAGGCTCAGGCAAGAAAATGTCAGAATTGTTAGAAAAGTCAATTGACTTTTTCTTTCTGTTTCCACTATGCTATGCGTGACTTCTGCACTGGTCTTCTATTAGGTCCTCGCTATGGTCTTTGCTAAGGTTCTCATGCACTAGTACTCTGGCAGGACCTTCCGCACTGGTCGTTACTGGATCCTTCCGCACTGGTCTTCTACAAGATTCTCTTACACTGGTCTTCTACAAGATTCTCTTACACTG
>JAAFCE010006668.1:4824715-4858297 GCA_013389805.1 Trigoniulus corallinus
CGTTTGTCAGTCGTTAGCTTTCTTTACTTCATGAGTCCATGGTTTGAGGATCGAACCTGATCTCGGCAGATGGGGCCTTTCTGGTTAGAGGAAAGCCCTCAGCGAGTCTTTGTTGCAAAATGGGAACGTCAACGGGTTTCGGATGGGAGGAAAGCCCTGAGTGCGTCTTGCTTGCAAAAGGAGAACCCTGAGGTCGTATTTCGGGTGATTGAGAAACCCTTAGTGCGACCTACTTGCTAAAGCGTATCCATGAGTCCGACCCTCTTACTAAAGGGGACTCCTGAATGCGTCTTTCTTGCAAGTGGGGATTCAGGGGTTCGTCTATCTTGCAGTAGCAGAACTGAGTGCGTTTCTCTTGCAAGAAAAGAGCCCTTAGTGCGTCTTTCTTGCAAGAGGGGAGCCCGATTGTTTGTTGGTGCTTTAGGGCCCTTCAACTACAAGGTCATTAGAGTCCCGTCCACAGCATAGTTCTTATGTAGAGACTGCACAGACACTACACTAATGCGACGATTTTGAGATATTCCCAACTTTTCTCAAGCGGCCACCCATGTCAGTACTAGCTGGGGTTGCGCTGCTTAACTTCAGTGATCAGACGAGAACTGGTGTGCCCAACGCAATTCGTCGCTCCCAGAAGAGCCCGAAGTCCATCTTTCTTGCAACAGGAAAACCATGAATGCTTCTTTCGGGTGATAGGGAAGCCCTGAATGCGCTTTTCCTAAAAGAGAACAGCTCTGAGTGTGTCTTTCAGGTTAGAAGGAAGTGCTAGGTACACTTTTTTTGGGGCGGGGAGGAAAACTCTGAACATGGCTTCCGTCAGACTGGAGGAAATATACTGCGCCGTGTGCTGCCTGAACGGTGTTACAGGCAAAATTTCCAGGTGTGAGGGGAGCGGCTTATTGTGTCGGACTCTCCAGTTCTCGTCAGACCACTGAAGTTAAGCAACGCAACCTCAGCTAGTACTGACATGGGTGGCCGCTTGGGAAAACCGGGTACTGATAATACCCAAAAAACCGTCGCATTAGTGTATTATCTGTGCAGTTTCTGCCCTAGAGTTACGCAGTGGACAGGGTTCTAAACCACCAAGGAACCAACCAACCAAATCCAGGTGTGGGACCTCGCCTTCTGGCGTCGGTGGAGTAAAAGTGTCCAAATGAATCAAAATTGGCCGACGGAGCCTTAGAACGGCAGAAGGGTAGTTGTGCGTTTTCTTAATTCCGTTGGGACAGCTGTGAACCCAATCCTGCCATAGGCGAGAAACTGGTTAAAAAAAATGATGATGATGAGTTCGTGTGTGTCTTGGCACGTTATCAGTGGCTGTCAACATTGAAGAAAACATCCTTAATGATGACCAGGGGAGGCAGGCGGGAAGAGAAAGAGGGGAAAGGAGGGATACTAGGGGTAGCAGGGATACAGAAAGAGGAAATTGGGAGGTGGCAGGAAGTGTTAGACGCACGTACAAAAAAAAGAAGTAGAAGAAACATGGCATTAACGATTAGCTTTGATTGGTTTCTAGTCTTGTCCACGTTCCCAGTGGCATTCTTGTCACTTAGGAAATCTAATCATCTTTGTCCTCAGATTGCCCTCCTTCTCCCAAAAAAAGCAGCCTCTTGGAGTTAATGTGGTGCCAACAATGATAGCAATGGACACCAAATTGGTGTGCCTATTGCTTCAGGCAAGAGTTTGTCTTAAGTTCACTAAATAAGACGCTGATTTGATTAGTCTCAGTCTAGAAAAATCATGAACCTTCTTCCTAAGAGAAGAAGTCCAAAAAGAGGGGTCCCAGCAGTCCGCCCCTCCTACGTCCACCTCACACACACAAAATTACAGATTATTTTTGCTGCTAATTTCATTTTCATACATCGCCAGCCAACTGTCTACAGCAGACGATGCTGCAGGAAATAAAGAAGACATGAATTCCAGCCGTTTTTCGGGGGTGAAAATTTGATAGGACAACATGGACAGTCACACAAGCAGCCTAATGCAATTTCTAACTTCATTTTCAGTGCAGAAATTAATAGAATAATTTCTGAACATAGAAAATTAAAGGAGTGTGTTTTAGTTGTGGAAATTGGACCTTGTTCTTTGTCACACCCCTCCACCTCCCATTAATCTCTTCCGCCTCCTTTATTCAGCCTTTGGCGAGTAGAGTTCCCATCTCTGCAACCAGAGCTGGCGTGAAGTGGGTTCAACGCGTTCGCAGAACCCTGCCTCGATTTACTAAGGCCCCCAAAAGCGGGCTTTTATATTACATGTTTGTTTCCTACGAAAGGCCCCGGAAAATATTTTTTTAGCCCGGTATCCTCAAGAAGGTTCACCACATTCACCAAAACCCGGCCTCGCCGCGGGACTTGATATTCAAAATGTAAGATGTATTTCGCTACAAAAGGTCCCGAAAAAGCTCGCGCCGGCTCTGTCTGCAACTTTTGGCTCTTAATTGTCTACCTAGTTTTTTTGGGAGCGGCAAATTGCGTTGGACACACCAGTTCTCGTCTGATCACTGAAGTTAGTACTGACATGGGTGGCCGCTTGGGGAAACTTGGTACCGCTAATATCCAAAAATCGTCACGTGAGCTGTGTCTGTGGAGATTCTGCATTAGAACTACTAAGTGGACATGGCTCTAATAACCCTTGTAGTTGAAGGGCCCTAAAACACCGACAAATGAAACAAACACTCCCAATTTAGTACTACTGGGTGTGCGTTGCTTAACTGAAGTGATCGGATAAGAACCTGTGTCCCCAATGCAATATGGCCCTCCCCCCATCTCTGTATATCAGGTGTTTAATTCGCCTATGTGGCGTGCTCGACTACAAGCATCATAATTTTTTGGGGCAAGAAAGAGCGCTTCCATCATTTAGAATTAAAGCCATGTTTTGGTGTAGTGTGTTATGTCCCTTGCATGCTAAGCACCCTATCACAGTGCAAAGAATAGTTTGGGTAAATGTTTCAGTAGCAGAGGAATGGTGCCCCAATGAATAAAAAGAGGATGGACCGCCAACAGCTGGTTGCATAAAAGTACCTTCAAACAGAGCGCCCATGTGTTTCACTGGGGCCAAAACAGGTACCTGACCTTACCATAGGTAGGATAAGATTTGGTGCTTGCTTTGCTTTGGTTGTTGTTGTTTGTGTTTTAGGGCCCATCGACTACAAAGGTCATTAGGGCCCAAAAATTTGCTTTGGTAGTGTGTAGGAGGAGCTCAGATTATTGGCAATATCCAGGGTAGTGTAAGGTAAAAACAGATGCGAGAGCAGTTTTTATGGAGGGGTTGGAGGTTGGGCACCTTATGGTAGATACAGTACTCACACCCCAGACTCACAGCCTCAACTCTGCTATAGACATGACATAGATATTATTATTATTATTATTTTATTTTACACCAATACACTTGGTAGAATAAAGAAAGTGATACAAGATGATGAAGGGGGAAAACCACACAGTGATAACCTATGAGATCAGAGATTCACTCGACACTTGTTTTAGCATTAGTGACTGGAACAGGGATTTCCTAAAGTATCTACAGGACGATTGACATTTAAGAGCAAAGCAATCGCAAATGGAAGACCACAAGGAGTGTAGTAGGTCATTCCAAATATGGAAGTGATTAAATGGAAAATATTTACCTAGGAGTTTTGAAATGCATCTAGAGCAGTGGTTTCCAACCTGGGAGGTGCGACTCTCAAGGGGAGGCATGGACTACTGCGAGGGGAGGCGCCAGTGGAGAGTATGAATCATTGTACTGCAAAGCAATGCAAGTCCTTCTACCGTTTGTAACGTATTATTCATTTCAAACAGGCTTTTCAACACTGGCTGCAATGAAAACCAAATACAGTGATACCTCGACTTATGAGTTTAACTCGTTCTGTGACTGAGCTCGTAACTCAAATTGCTTGTATGTCGAATTATTTTTGTTCATAGAAATTAATTGAAATGCCTTTAATCCATTCCAGCCCCAAAACACCCTATATATATATTGTTTAACATCATTATGAAAGATATATCATTGATTTTTACTTGTTTCCCCATGCTATAATATCTGCAGAGTGTGACGTGATGAGCCTTGGTGGCATCTTCTTCAGCAACCTCAAAGCCCAACGGACACACTCTCCTCTACCACTGCCACTTTTGTTCCAATCCTATGATATCCTTCCGACACAGCCTCAGAACATAGATTCTTATATGCAGATGTCAAAGTTCTTCTTATGACACTCTGCCAGGCCGTATCTATTAGTGTGAGACTCACATCAAAGCAGTGGCAGAACATGTGCTTGGTGAAGAATTTCTTGAAATTAGAGTTCACCTGCTGGTTCATAGGCTGCAGGACAGGAGGTGTTTTCGAGGTTTGGTGGGTAAGCAGATGTATTATCCAGGGTGAGAAGGGCTTGTAGGGGTAGATAACTTTCTTGTAGATTGCTAATTATTGGTGGTGTGTGAAGCTCACTCTTAACTCATATTTTAGCTTGCATCTCAAATCAACAAATTGACCAAGTGACAGCTTGTATCTCAAATAACTCATAAGTTAGGACACTTGTAAGTTGAGGTATCACTGTATTGAACCAGGTTAATAGTCGAAAAACAGTTATGAGTCTCACTCTCCATATTGCCCAAAGATTTGATAAACTTTGTTTCAATAAACAACACCCACCCTTGCATTAAATTTTGATGCATTAGATGTAGGAAAATTAGTAATCTGATATAAAAAATACTGTAAATATGCATGTTCAATATACACACATCATCTATTAAAAGACATGGAGGCACAGAGGAAAAAAAATTTTTTAGGGAGGTGTGTAGCATAAAGGTTGGAAACCACTGATCTAGAGGTTTCAAACGTGTAGCACTGGGTTTTCCTGGACTCAATGAAGGAAATGAAGAAGGAAGATGCATGGTGGAAAGGATGAGTCAAGGAGCAAAGGGCAGTTGCAATTGTGCAGAGATTAAATCACTGTAGAGTTCCATTGAAGTGTAGCAGGTTATATTGGGAGCAGTATGGGGTTATACTGGATAGAGGAGGTATGTTGAGTATTAGATGTAGAATGCAATTGAAGACTGTAGACAAGGCTTGCTGGGTTGTTCTTGGGATAGAAGAGAGAAAACAGAAGAATATCAAAGTATATGGAGAACTTTGGCCATAAACACAGTTAGTAGAATGTTCCTGGGAAGGAAACCCCTGAGGTGAAAGAACAAGACAGCAAAGGAGTTGAGTCTACTAATTAGGGAGTTGAGATGAGGGATGAAAGTCAGTTGTTGATTGAAAAGTACCCAAGGATGGGAAGATATGATGTTGACTGGTACTGTGTAAAGTTTGCATCATAGTGTCTTGATGCTTCATCTTTCCTGTGACAGGGGAGTACCAAGGTTGCTTTCCATCTGGTGGGTAGTACAGACGAACCTCTCATCTATAGACCCCCCTACAACAGACTTTGGATGCAAGGGACAAAAAAGTCTTGAAAAGTTCTCAAAGTTACTGCATGGCGTGCCTTTGAGATGTAAACAAAATATTGGCACATGCATTAAAGTGGCTGAGAGAAATGTTTTTTGCCATTTTGATTAATACAGTGGAACCTCTATAAGATGAGCACTCAAGGTTGATAAGAAATTGGTCAACATGACCTGTGGCAGGGTCGGGTCTGTGAGTTATACCTCTCCACTCTCTTCCATCTATCTCCCACCAGGTCTGGGTCCACCCCTCACACACATTCCCTATCATCTCCACCTACTCTCTCTTAGTTTTCCATGATGCCCCCACCCCCAGGCTACCTATAACATACTCATTCCTAACTATCAGTTCTTGACACCCCACCCATATACTACAGCATTCACATCTCAGCTACTTCCATTATATTTATGTGTTTCTTCTTCATTGCCCAACACACTGATTCATATAGCATAGCGGGCCTAACCTACACTTTCAACTTTGTTGGGACCCTCCTATCACACATTACTCCACTTATCTGTCTCCATTTTAACCACCCTTTTTTGATTCTAGGGGTCACATCTGAGTCTATCTCCCCATTGCTTTGGGATGCTGGTCCTAAGAACTTTACCTTTTGCACCTTCATCACCAGTTCACCCCTAGAAAGCACGTCACCACTATTTCCCTGTCATGAATGGTGAAAGCCGTCATCTGGTAGTGTTCTAAATCTTCAGCCAGTGTGTATTTACACTTGGAGACTCCAAAATGGCAAAATCAAAAGGTGCACTAAAGGCAAGTGCTCATGTAATGTTCATGACATTCTGCTGGCCAACTTGTGGAGGTCAAAATACTGTGTAATTAACAGGCTGTGTCTCAAATACGGTGGTCAAGGTACAACTTATGGAGTTGGTCTACATATAGAATTAACTCTCCTATGCTTACCAATGGTGGACCAACAAACCATAAAAGTGTGGTCAACTTATAGAGGTGGTCAACATTGGAGGTTCCACTGTATTTTAATTGTTCTGCCCTTATCATGGCATCAAAGCAGAAGGAAAGCGTGAAAAGAAAGCATACAAACCTAAGTATTAGTGACCAAGAGGAAGATAAGGAAGACGACAGTGAACAGTAAAAAATATCGACAATTCTCAATGACAATTCTCTCAAAATCTTGGGGGGAAAAATTAATGTTGTGTGAAGATCCTGAACTGGACTTTGAAGGTTTTGAATGAAATGAGTTTCACAACGTTTTATCATATGCTGGACAAAGAGATATGAATCTTCAAAATATTGAAAACTGACTTGAAGAGAAGGCTGCCAATCCTGGTTACCTGATGGTGATTCAATTGAGAGCTCCAGTTAATCAGAGAAAGAGGTGGCAGTGAAACCAAAAATGTCTCATGTACGAGATTTCATTGACACTCTTACAATTCGCTAATACATTAAAAGAATTATAGTTGAATTCATTTTTTAGCCCAAATCATCTCTCCAACAATGTCCCCTCTAAGCTGTGCTGGAGCTCGTAGCACATAGATTTTTAGCTCAGCACAGGAGCGGTCACTCAGCCTAGTGTGCAAACTCTGCTCACAAGTTTTTGACTTTGAACATGAACCAGCATTCTTAGAGGGAACATTGCTCTCCAACACCTGGCCAGAGCATCTCAAGTCCCTTTAGAGGAACTTAATAGCTTCTCTGACTCATTGTAAGAAACCAATCTGAGTCCCCACTATATGGTCACTGCAATGTGTGTGTGTAAAACAGATCCCTTCCCATCTACGGACAATTGGCTTTAACCGACAACCCCTCCCCTATTAGTTCCTAGATGAGAGGGCTGTCTGTACTCTAAGAGCTTATGGCGTGAACATCGTTACATGCTTTGCATCTAGAATCCTTTCTGGATGACTACCTCCATTTTCTTCCTTTTTCCTGTTTCTTTCTGTCCATCTTACTCTCCCTGTCTTTTTATTTGTTCCCTATTATTATCTATCCATCTCCTCCTGTTTTTCTATCTTTCCTTCCTAACTATATAGCTTTCTGTCTTACACACTTCCTTCCTGGAATCCTTATGTCTTTCTCTCCTCCTGTCTTTTTATCTTACTCTTTCTCTCATCATACTTCTATCTTTCTTTTGTTCCTTCTGTCTTTCTATCTTGCATTGCTTCTATCTGTCCTCTAGCTTTCTTTCTTTCTGTCTTTCTATCTTTCCATAATAGTAGCCTCTCACCCTTTCTCTCTTTCTCCTTTTCATCCATCTTTGAGTTGTGCTTTCCCTCCTCTCGTCTTTCAATCTCACTTCCTTTCCTCCTGTCTCACTATCTTACTCTTTCTTCCTCTCGTTCTATCCCACACTCTCCTCTGTTTTTCTATCTTAATCTTTCTCTCCTCCTGTCTTTCTATCTTACCCTTTCTCTCCTTTGGCCTTTCTATCTCCCTATTTCTCTCCTTTTGTATTATTCTTTCTCTCCTTCAATATTTCTCTCTCTCTCTCTCTCTCCTATCCTTCTCCCCTCCTCTATTACTCTCTCTTCTTCAATCCATCTTTCCCTATTCAGATTTTCCTCTCTGGATTTTAATTAAAGAAGCCCTTCTAGACTAAGTTGTTTGTTTGTTGGTGTTTTAGGGCCCTTCAACTCCAAGGTCATTAGAGCCCCATCCACAGCATCCAAAGTGCGGCCAAGTTGCGTTGGACACACCAGTTCTCGTTAGATCACTGAAGTTAAGCAGCGCACACCCACGTCAATACTAACTTGGGTGGTTGGTAAAGAACGTTGGGTGCTGCAAATTTTGGACAATAAGTGACATGGGGGTGGGGGAGGTCATGCCTAGAGGACGTCACATGCCGTTCAGAAAATAAAACTGTTTACTGAACTAATATTACTATGAAATGCTTGAGAAAGGAGGGGTTGGTGATACAAAATGTGACGTCCTACTGTAGGTGGTGGATCATCAAAGTGGGACAAAATGTGGCATAGGGGGAGGGGGGATTGAAACCTTTACGGATGCCCCCATAGCTCTTAATCAGAGACTGCACAAACAAATACTACACTAATGCGACGAGTTTCGGGTATTAGTAGTACCCAGATTTCCCAAGCGGCCACCCATATCAGTACTAGCTGGAGTTGCGCTGCTTAACTTCAGTGATCCGACGAGAAATGGTGTGTCAAACGCAATTCGCCGCTCCCTCTAGGCTGAGTGGAATAGACATGTTGATATGCAACATTCTCGGGTGTTCGCCCTTCCGCAGAAGTCAACAGAGAGGCCAGCATTATATAATGAAATCTGGTTGTATATACTTTATGTATACAGTAGCTCCTTCTGCTACTTTTCGCAACCTCCTCTTTGCCAAACACAGGCATTTACTACTACCGTTACTGGGTAAAAGAAAAATTGTTGCCCTTTGTCAGTCGTTTCCCAATTGCGAACTGTTTTATCATCAACACAGAAGTTGGCCCAGAGCTCTTTACAGTTTTTAGTTACTCGTAATCAAGTATCAAATTTAAGAATTTGGGCATCTTTTTTTCGGAAGCCGTTTTTTTGGGGGGCCACACGCCATTTAAATGGCTGAGTGACGAGTGTATAATTTAATCGGCCTGAGCACAAAAGTACGTGTCATGGTTGAGTTAAGGTGGTTGTTGTCTATACAACGTTTAATGAATAATTTAGGAAAAAGATTTAGCAGGCCCCCTCTTACTCCTCCTCCCTTGCAAACAATACCAAAAAAATCTCAACAAATACCTTGTTATTGTTCGTAACAACAAGCGTGAACATTTGTCGTAGGCAAAAACAGTTCCTCACCCCTCGCATCCTCCGCCACCTCCTCCCAACCTAACAAAAGACAATTTCAGTAAATTGCAAGGGAATTAGTTTGAATTCTGCCAATTGCTTCTTGTGCTTCCGACTGTGACATTGGCAAGACACGCACATGTCTGCTTTAAGAAGAAAAAGCCAAAGACCTCAGGAAGGCGGTTGACTCTTCAGGACACACAAAAGTAACCTGTAGAAAAATAATCAGAAAATTCAAATAAAAACAAGAAAATTGTGTACTGAACTTTGCCGAAATGTAATTTACTTTCAAACAGGTACTACCTTTCGCTAATTTCAGTCCTGCCGTCCCCCACTGCAATGAACACTCGACCTCTGTCTCCATGGTGCACAGGGAGCCGCGAGTTGCGTTGGACACACCAGTTCTCGTCTGATCACTGAAGTTAAGCAACGCAAGCCCAGTTAGTACTGACATGGGTGGTCGCTCGGGAAAGCTGGGTACTGCTAATACCCAATAATCGTCGTATTAGTTTAGTGTCTGTGCAGTATATGCATTAGAACTATACAGTGGACGGGTCTCTAATGACCTTGTAGTTGACGGGACCTTAAACTCCAACAAACAAACAACAATCCATGGTGCAGAGGCAGCGGGAGCGGCAAATTGCGTTGGATACACCAGTTCTCGTCTGATCACTGAAGTTAAGCAGTTAAGCAACGCAACCCCAGTTAGTACTGACATGGGTGGCCGCTTGGGAAACCTAGGTACCGCTGGTATTCAAAAATCGTCGCATTAGTGTGGTGTCTGTGCAATCTCTGCATAAGAACTACACTGTGGACGGTGCTCTAATGACCTTGTAGTTGAAGAGCCCTAAAACACCAACAAACCAAAAAACTGCAGAGGTAGCACGCTGTGCTCGTGGATTTGTAGTGTAAATTTCGGGTCTGGCCAAGAGCCTTGAGACTTCCCATGTGCCCTTCCTGTTGGACAGGGAATAAAGCTCTTGTGGTTTGTACGGCGTCTCTGCCGCACTGCAAAACCTTCTTTCTACTCAACTACTAACCCTTTTCCCGCCTACGGCGGGGTCGGTACCCATTTTAATCTCATTATGATACATGACGATGTGCTGGACGATATCTTTTGACGGTATCACCCGACATGGGTGGCCGTTTGGGAAAAATGGGACCGCTAATACCCAAAATTCGCCGCATCTGTGTAGTGTCTGTGCAGTGGATGGGGCTCTAATGACCATTGTAGTTGTTTTTGTTGTTTGTTGGTGATTTAGGGCCCTTCAACTACAAAGGTCATTAGAGCCAGGGCCCGCTCTAGGGGGGTGCAACCCAGACATTAGTCCGGGGCGCCATTTTGGCTGTAAGTGTGAGAAGAACTGCTACTTGAACTTGCATTATATTCCTAAGGGGTGGCAATTCGTTTTTTTGTCCGGGGCGACGTATGCGCTAGAGCGGCCCCTGTTAGAGTCCCGTCCACAGCATAGTACTTATTGAGAGACTGCATAGACACTACACTAATGCGACGATTTTTGGGTATTAGTAGTACCCAGTCAGTACTAGCTGGCGGTTGCCCATGTCAGTACTAGCTGGGGTTGCGCTGCTTAACTTCAGTGATTAGACGAGAACTGGTGTGTCCAACCCAATTCGCCGCTCCCTTGATGACCGTTGTAGTTGAAGGGCCCTGAAGCGCCAACGGAACCAAAAAAAAGTGGTTGAATGTAGAAAGGATTCTTTTATGCAAAAATGATATCGAACCCACCACACCTGTCCGGCGGAATGAGCATTCGGGGCCTGTCTTGCCCGAAAGAAGCTAATCCACATCTACTATTCTAGAAGGCTAAACTTTATATGGGGTAGAAGACCTTCCAAAAATTCCTCCTCTGACCATAATAAGTAACCCTCTCCTTATAAAACGCTAACCTTTCAACTTCTTGTTAATCAAACCACATCTGGAGGTCAAAAGTCAACCGTCGGAGTCATATTTAAAGCTATAATCATTATGGTTTCCAATGCCAGGAATCATCTTCAGATCCGTACTTCCTGCAGCCCGTCTTGACCTCAGCGTGGAAGCTCTGAGCCTTCTGAAGACCTCATAAAGGTCCATTGGTGTCCATCAACCACAGAGAGTCTTTCCAGGATGAACTTCATAATAAATCGATTTTCAAGTGAGGGAGCGAAAGAGAGGGTGGTCCGGAAAGAGGGAGTGATAAAAGGGTGAACAGAATGACTCGTTTGTCTAAGGAAATCCCAGAAGGGCCCTATGTTTGCAGTAGACAGGTCATGACATTTCTGGAAGGTCACGCCGAACAGTATATAGCAGAGGAGAGAATTAATGGTTGATGTGCAATTCTGAAGGACACACATTCTCTTCATCTCTGCAAGAAGGTGCTTAGGGCCAAGATGTTAGGGCCGCTGCAGTACAATAAACTTCAATATGGAAAAGTGGTGCATTTGGGACCCCTCCTCCCAACAGCATAATGATTTGCTAATCATTTGGACAGAAAGAGAGTCATCTTCAAGGTCTGATTATAAACAGTGTTTATGATGCAAAGGTTGCTGCTCTGAGGGACCTGACGTAAAACGGCCTTTGCAGAAGTGGCGGTTCTGCCTGGCCTTTTGCAGAAAAGGCAGCAGTCTAACCGCAAACAAGCAATTAAGACAGTTGCACATGTCTGCAAATAGTCCACCACCGAAAATTGTCCTCTTGTGACAGCAGTTTCATCAAGAATTCATTTCAAGTCTTTGGTATGTTGTTGTCGTCTACTATCTCTTGCCCCTGCCCTAATCTTTTTCTTTCCTCCTTTGCTTCTTGGCCTTTAGGCCCCTTCTCTCCTTCTCCACCATCACCACCTTTACCATTAAAATTCAATGCCCTGTGCTCATCATTTTCCCTCAGAACAATACAAGGCTAATTGCAATTTCTTTACTGTCAAGTAATGATATCTTCCGCCAAAAACCATTGTGGAGGGTCTCAAGTGGCCATTATT
Organism: Trigoniulus corallinus; assembly: GCA_013389805.1. Classification (NCBI taxonomy): domain Eukaryota; kingdom Metazoa; phylum Arthropoda; class Diplopoda; order Spirobolida; family Trigoniulidae; genus Trigoniulus; species Trigoniulus corallinus. The sequence continues at coordinate 4,836,886 of JAAFCE010006668.1, forward strand.
GCCCTTACAAATCGAGCTTCTTGACATCTTCTGCTTTCGGTGACTTCTGCGTAGAACGCTTTTCTATCACAAAGAGGGAAAAAAGAATGCAGAATAGAGTTCTTTAAGCCAAAAAAAAACGCTATTCAAAAACTGCGACGTTATTTAGAGCCTAAAGGAAACCGCCATATTTGGACATCAGATTATCATACACCCTGCATATCAATGTCACGTGGTTGACGCCGTAAGTCCTCCCCGCACCTCCAAATGCTACTTCCGTTCCAGGCGACCCTGGATCAGCAAAAACCAACACCTGGGAAAAACATCTGCGATCTCAAAAAAGTCCTCTATATTTGGACATCATCTTTTCAGGCACCCTACATATCAGTCACGTGGTTGGCACCGCAAGTTCTTCCCCCCCCCCTCCAAGTACGATTTCCGCTACACGAGAACCTGGCTCCGCGTACACGGCACGAAACTCGACACCAGGTCCAGGGTACATTCTGCAATCCCTGCCATCGCAGGATTCCGTCATCAGGGGCTTAAGAGACAGTCAAAGTTGGGCATTAGATTATCAGACACCCTGCATCAGTGCCACGTGGTAGACACCGGGTCCACCCCCAACCCCCACTCCCACCCAAGTGCGTCTTCCGTCACATCACAGTATCACGTGGTTTAGGGTGGCACGGAAATGGACCCCAGGGCGAGATCCAATTCCTGGAAAGTTTGCCGATCCACTCGTAAGGTTGATTTTCCACTTTGAGAAGGTTCTTTTCCGTGTAGAGGTGTCACCCCGAATGACGCTGGAAGCCCCCCAAGTCCGACTTCCGCCACCAGGCGAGCCTGTCTCTGTACGTTCACGTTGTTATGTAAATGAACATGAAATAACACGTAAAAATGGTCATTATGCTCGCAATGTGGTGCTTACGAACATGGCCAAGGAAAGTTGGAAAGGTATGATTAGCCTGATGCTCGCGAGCGCCGCTTGAAAAATATATCTTAGGAGAGTTTGTGAGCACAGTTGTGCAAGTTGAATATTATTAACACCTGAAAAACGATGGAAATGCTCGTAATGAGGTGCTTACAAGCATGAATATTTGAGAAGCGCTTGAAAAGACATAAAGAGCATTGTGGCAGTCGCGAGCGGGGCTTCATGAAAGTCTGAGGACGGTTCCTGGTAACAAATTAAGTACATCATTGTGCTCGCGAGCGCTGTTCTGCAAGTTGAACACTGAATGACTTCATTAAAACATGACGTATTGCTCGCAATGTCGCGAGCGCGGTTTCGTGAACATCTCAATAGAATTCCTGGTAGGAAATGAAGTAGATTACTTTATGGTGCTCGTGAGCACTGTTGTTGAATATGGAATGATTTCTTTAAAAGTGTTGTGCTCATAGTGTCGGGAACACAGTTTCATGAAAATCTGAAGAGTTTCTGACAAGAATGCTCAAGCTGAACACTGAAGAATATCTTAAAAATTGTCGATATGCTCGCAGTGGGATGCTTACAAACAAATGCTTGAGGGGGGTTTAGTGATTCTTAAATCTGAAGAGCGTTCCTGATAACAAATAAACTACATTGTTGTGCTCGTGAGCACTGGTTTGCAAGTAGAACACTGAATGACTTCGTTAAAAAGTAACGTTCTGTTTGTAGTGTCGCGAACGCGGTTTCATGAACATCTCAATGAAGTTCCTGGTAGGAAATTAAGTACACTTTATGGTGCTCGTGAGCGCTGTTGTACAAATTAACCGCATTAAAATATCATTATGCTCGTAGTGCGATGCTTACAAACATGAATGCATGAGGAACGCCTGCGAGACAACGAGCATTGCAGTCCTCACGAGCGCGTCTGTTTTTCGCGACTGTAAAATACTAGCACATAAAAAAGCATTTTACGAATGTTCGAACACCAACGAACGCTGTTCGCTAGCAACGGGTTGTGAACCTCACTTGTACAGCGTCAGCAGACAGCATTTCTGCCAAAGTCGTTTCAAGTGACTCTATGCAAAGGTTACAAATGACAGGCGCTAGAGGGCACTACAAACCCTCTTGAAGAGAGGTAGTACCCTCAGGTGTTTGAGGAACAACAGACCTGACCCGCCTCCAAAATTGGTGACAAAGCCTTACCACTCTCCCCTTCCCCTCCTTCCGAAAATTGCAGGTGAAGTGACAAACGGAACCAAATTCCTGTCGCCTTCTAAGCTGTTTTTAAGAGAAGGGGGCTTTTTGGCCCCTCTTCCTCCTTCTTCCTTCCCAACTCGTTTGCGTTGTTCCTGTGCCGTCCCTCCCCTCTTTAGGCCGCAGGCTGACATATAGCCAAACTCTGGGCCAGATGTTACAAACGATGTCAAAACTGACACTAATGCATTCTTCTACGAAAATGGACAAGAAAACGACCTGAAGAACTCGTTGCTTGCCCCCCTCCCCATTTGCAATTACAGGCTCTGCAAGACAGGAACAACAAAAAACAGAGTATTTTACAAAATGCTGACACATATTAAGACAGAGTTGTTTTCTTGCCCCCTCTTTCTCTGCAGAAGAGGGGTGCAATTTAGCCAGAAATTCCCCATTATTAATCGTTGTCACATGGTCGAAGATAATCAACTAAGTTCATGACTATTCAAACTGTCAAACGCTTTGAAAAATTCTCATTTTAAAAAGACCATGTGTTTTAAATAGGAATTTTCTGAAGAAAAACTGTTGATGGTAGTCTGCAAGTGGTCTTCACACACTTCCGGTCACTGAGGCGATTTTACAAGTCAGTTTTGGGCCCCCGGCACAGAAGTGGCAGGAAGCAAACAAAGCACTTCTTACCCCTCTTCTGATCAGAAATACTGTAAATGCCTTTGAGCACACAAAGTGTTCTGATTTCTTGAACATTGTCTCCAAGTTTTGCCACTTCCGCCCCGCCCTGGCATATTGGTTCCGAGCTTTGGTTCCATCCTGGAACGTCTATAAGTTACTGGAATATTGCCACCCCTTGCAATGGAATACTGTTTAAAAGCTTTGGGACTATCCTAGAACGTCTGACCCCAAAATTTGACCCTTAACCTGCTGACAAAATGACTTCAAGCTTTGTCCCTTTCTAGAGTTTTGCCTCCCCCGGAAAATTTACTTCAAGTTCTGCCCTCTCCTTGGAACACTGATTTCAGCCTTTACCTCCCACAGAATATACTCTCCAAGTTCTGCTTTCCCTTTGAAAAATTTACCCCAAGCCTCTACCAACTGTGGGAACACCGCCTTCAAGGTTTGCGTCCTCCTCTTGGAACTCTGGAAGTTTGGCCCCCAACCTCCTGGAAAATGACCTCTGAGCTTTGGTCCCATCTACGAACGTTGCCTCCAAGTTCTGCCCCACTCCCCTTCCTGAAAAGTTGGCCTCCAAGCTTTGCCCCTTTTCTCAAACATTGTCTGCAGGTTTTGCCCAAGTAATTGAACATTGAATCATAGCTTAGCCCTCCTGGAACACTGTCTCCAGGTTTGCCCCCCCCCAGACCTGTCTTGGTGGCTCAGCAGTTAGCATGCTGGACATAGCAAATCCATGGTTGCAGGATCACTACCTGTCATAAGCTGAGGGAAATTCTCAATGCAATACCCCAAAATTCGTGCATTAGTGTAGTTTACATGCAATGTCTGCATTAGAACTACACAGTGGATGGTGATCTAATGACGATGTACATGAAGGGCCCTGAAACACCAACAAAAACAAAAAATTAGAATACCATAAAACTAATTGTTACACACATGTCTAAAATTGTTTCCAACACATGTCTAAAATTGTTTCCAACACGTGTTTAAAATTGTTTCCAACAAGTGTTTAAAATTGTTTCCAACAAGTGTTTAAAATTGTTTCCAACACATGTCTAAAATTGTTTCCAACACATGTCTAAAATTGTTTCCAACACATGTCTAAAATTGTTTCCAACAAGTGTCTAAAATTGTTTCCAACACATGTCTAAAATTGTTTCCAACAAGTGTTTAAAATTGTTTCCAACACATGTCTAAAATTGTTTCACACATGTCTAAAATTGCCGATATGAACACACCAAACTGACGTGTGTGTGCAAAAAAAGTTTTTGCTCACACCAAAAATATTAACTGACGGTGTGAAGAAATTTTATCACATCAGTGTGTCAGTTCGGACTGACGTCAGTTAGAATGAGCGTGTGTGGGGTTTGCTCACATTAGTTCTTCACATCAGAGGTTCTGCGCATGCCCAAACATGGATAGAACGTCATCATTAACAATTTACACAAAGGCAATGGCAGAATTATTGGTTGATGTGAACAATCGAATGATGTCACATGACGTTTAACGAAATGGAACATAAGTACGTGACACACCAAACTGATCGTGTGTGGGAAATTTATACCTTCACACCAAGCTGAACACATCGATGTGAACACACCGAACTGACACACCAAACTGATCGTGTGTGGCGGCCTTTAAAAAACAGCGCGAGCTCGCACCAATGATTCTATCACATCGCTGTGCCAGTTCGGACTGACGTCAGTCCGAAGTGAGCATGTGTGTGGGGTTGCTCACATCAGTTGTTCACTTTTTTGTTCTGCGCATGCCCAAACATGGATAAACGTCAACTTTAAAAAAAATTGCACCATGGTAACGGTAAATTACTGGTTGATGTGGACAATCAAATGATGTTACATAACGTTTCACGAACAAGGAACATAAGTACGTGACACACCAACTGCTCGTGTGTGGGCAATTCATTCCTTCACACCAAATGTGTGGCGGGCTATACCTTCACACCAAACTGAACACATCGATGTGAACACACCAAACTGATCGTGTATGAGGGCCTTTATAGACTCCTTATGACTACTGGCATTCAGTAATGAATTAGGGATTTTTTTTCACTCTAGATTTACAACACTGACTCACGGGACTTGTTACCCGCTTAAACACCTGACGGAAAGAAATGTGGGTAACGGAAGATGAATAAAGAAGTAGGGGTGACATATGTAGGGGAAAAAAGTAAGTACAGTACCTGAATTTCAGTTTTATTTATCACGTCCTTTGTAAATATTTTGGGAGATTTCTCAGTTGACATGTTTGTTTGATGGTAAACCGAGACTAACTTGGTTGGAATAGCGTGACGGCGGCAGCCATTTGCATAATCGCACTGTCCAAGGTAAGCATATTTGGTCACTTCTCTCTGTCCACTTTCTTGTCTGATCTCTTTGACCTTTTTTCATCTGATTATCACTTCTGGCACTTTTTACTTTTTCCAACACCTGTCTCGTATAAAATACTGTTGTAAACTTCCGGCTTTCCTTTCCTGAATACTGAAAGCCGAGGAGTACTCAACCCTGACATAGGCCAACCGTGCTTTAGTTGGTAAGAGTGAATTCGTAACACTTTTTTGAAATTTACAAATGAACACTCTAAGAAAGTTTCTGACATATTGGGCTAGAAAATTCCTTTTCAGTATCCAGCGTAAACCCCATCATCATACCTTTATCCGGCCTGTGGCAGGGTCGGGTCTGCGGACTCTAGCCTGCCACTCCCCCATATCTCCCACCAGATCCCCGTCCACCCCAAACCTACCATATTCTTACGGATAACCTGCTCCCACGTCTGCTTCGGTCTCCCCGTGCCCCGGGTGCTTCCGACCACCTGCAGTCCTGAAATGGACCTAACTAGGTCCTCGTCCGCTCTTCTCATTACGTTTCCATACCACCTCAACCTATTCTCCCTCACTTTTTCGGCGATGCTCAACACCTCCCCGCTACCTCTAATATACTCTTTCCTAATTATCAGCTCTCGACTCCCCCCCCCATATGAGCCGCAGCATTCACATTTCGGCTACTTGTATTCTAGTGACGTTACTCTTCCTCACTGCCCAACACTGATGCATGTAAGATAGCTGGCCTAACCACTGCCCTGTAAAACTTCCCTTTCAACTTGATTGGGATCCTTCTATCACACAGGACTCTGATTGCCTATCTCCACTTCAACCATCCCCCATTGATTCTATGGGTCACATCAGAGTCTATCTCTCCATTGCTTTGGAATACTGCAACCAAGTTACGTTGGACACACCAGTTCTCGTGAGGTCACTGAAGTTAAGCAGCGCAAGCCCACGGTAGTACCAACATGGGTGGTTGGTAAAGAACGTTGGGTGCTGCAAATTTCCCCTCTCCTACATCCTCTACACCTACCTCCTCATCTCCCGCGAGCAGCCTCCTAAGGGTTCGGCCTGTTATGGCTGCTTGGCTTACTAATCTACACCGACGTCAAATCAAATCTACACTGGTCCTAAGTATTTTACCTCTTGCACCTTTCACCAGTTCGTCCCTAGAAAGAACGTCTCCGTTATCTTCCTGTCCTTCCCAGTTGGAAGGTAAAGAGGCCTACTCTGTCTTCATGCTTATCTTTAGCCCTCCCTTTACTATCAGTCCTCTAATATCGTTTAGGCCCTTTTCTATTTGCTTTCTGCAGGCACTAAGTTTTTCGATATCGTCGGCAAATACCATGCACTGAGGGGCCGATTGTTCTTCTCCCGCCAGCAGTTCGTTCATAACCAGAATGGAAAGGTATGGACTTAGTGCTGAACCCCCCAGTATTTACCCCGGTGCCCGGAAGCCCCCAGTATTTCCCCAAGGTGTCCTTAAGCAGCCTATGTGATCATCATACATATCGTGAACTATTCGAATGAAGCCTTCTTCTATCCCCCTTTTTCGTAATGCCAAGTCGATAAAGATGGCATGGAGATCTTTGTTTACTGCCCAATACTTTTCTATCATCTGCCTCAGAATGAAGATTGGTTCCATTGTGGACCTACCTGGCATAAACCCAAACTGATTTCCACGGACACTAGTTCTATCCCGGAGGCGGCATTCTAATACTGTCCCAGAGCTTCGTGGAATGACTCATTATCTTGTTACACCTACGGGTTGGGGTGTCGGCCTAGCAGCCATAACGGGCCAAAAACCTCTATAGTTACCACAGTCTCGGACATCCCCTATGCCCCTGAAATCAGGCATAAATCACTATTTCTACAATTTCGATTTAAAGGAAATGGATTTCACCTAGTATTGCTCTGTCACTGCGTCAGTGGTTCCAGGTTCGATACTGGATCGCGGGAGCTGCTTATTGCGTTGGACACACCAGTTCTCTTCTGATCACTGAAGTTAAGCAACGCAACCTCAGCCAGTACTAATATGGGTGGCCGCTTGGGAAAACTGGGTACTGTTAAATAGCCAAAAATCGTCGCATAGCTTAGCATCTGTGCAGTCTCTGCATTAGAACTATGCAGTGAACGGGGATTTCATAACCTTGTAGTTGAAGGGCCCTAAAACTCCAACAAAACAAGAAAGATACTGGATCAAGTTGGTTTGCCGTCTTTTAGGCGAACAGTAGTTCGCGGAACACTGGTGCCTCGTGAAACCACTTCGTGTTTTCCCGCCTTTACAGGATCGGGTTCCCATCTTGTCTAGGTCTGTTCAGTTGGTCAGTGTTTTTCCACCGGGTATGTGTGTGGATCCGTGCAAAAGAAATGTCGCAGTTTAGGAGCCAAGAGAGCCAAGGCCTTACCGTGTGGTGTACGATGTCATTTGCACCTGAAAGAGCCCTCTCCATATGCAGAGGAAGGATGAGGGAAATTTCCGAGGTGTAGGAGCTCGTTGGTGAGTGCTCCAAAGAGCAGTAGGGAGCGGCCGCTTGGGGAAACTGGGTACCGCTAATACCCAAAAATCGTTGCATCAGCGTAGTGTCTATGGTCTATGCAGTCTCTGCATTAGAACTATGCAATGGACGGGGCTCTGATGACCGTTGTAGTTGAAGGACCCGAAAACCCCAACGAAGCAAAATAAAGAAAATCCAACACTCAATAGACAGGACATTGAAGCCGGTCGCGGGAAAAAACGGTCCAAGAGATCGCTCGTGTATCCATTCAGAGGGACAAAGATACTTACTCGACGCTGCCTTAGGCTAGAAATGGGGGCGGCGAGTTGCGTTGGACACACCAGTTCTCGTCTGATCACTGAAGTTAAGCAACGCAAGCCCAGTTAGTACTGACATGGGTGGTCGCTCGGGAAAGCTGGGTACTGCTAATACCCAATAATCGTCGCATTAGTGTAGTGTCTGCGCAGTCTATGCACTAGAACTATGCAGTGGACGGGTCTCTAATGACCTTGTAGTTGACGGGACCTTAAACACCAACAAACCAATTAGGCTAGAAAGGGGTTAGTAGTTGTTTTTTTTTCTAGTCAAACTCTGTGACCCGCCTCGCTGGCGTAGGAGGTAGCTTGCGCGATTATTGCGTCAATGGTTCCTTCTTCGATACTGGTTCGAGGTGGTTCAGCTGGGTTGGCTTCTTTCGGATGAGCAAGAGGTCCCGCCCCGCCATAGGCGAGAAAATGAGTTCGCAGTTGATTTTACTTAGTCAAGCACAAGTACGTATCTTCCAATTGGGGAGGAAATGGAACTATCAGTTACTGTGAATGAAGTGGAGACCGACAAATGAAGTCCTGTGTGACCACAGGGTCCCAAATAAACTTGGAGCGGCAAATTGCATTGGGCACACCTGTTCTCGTCTGATCACTGAAGTTATGCAACGCAACCCCAGCTAGTACTAACATGGGTGGCCGCTTGGGGGAACTGGGTACTGCTAGGACCCAAAAGTCGTCGCGATAGTGTAGTTTCTGTGCTGTCTCTGCATTAGAACTACGCAGTGGATGGGGCTCTAATGACCTTGTAGTTGATGGGCCCTAAACCACCAACAGGTCAAACCCAATTAAACTGACCGGCCGGTTCTGCTGAACAGTCGTTAGGGTGCCTATGTTGTATGGATCAGTGCTGGGCAGTGTGAAGGAGCCCTGAAAAAGAAATGATAGTTTACATGGGTATGTTGCTGACCATTGGTGGATGTCCACAGCAGATAGAATTAGGAATGAGTACATTCGTTGAAGTTTTGGGGTAAGGGACATCGCGGGAAAGATGAGCGAGAGAATATCTATTCTCTCGAGGTGGTATGGGCATGTGATGAGTGTAAGAAGAGCTGATTAGGTCCATTATTGTTGTTTGTTAGTGTTTTAGGGCCCTTCAACTGCAAGGTCATTAGAGCCCCGTCCACAGCATAGTTCTAATGCAGAGACTGCACAGACACTACACTAATGCGACGATATTTGGGTCTTAGCAGTACCCAGTTTTCCCAAGCGACCACCCATGTCAGTACTAGCTGGGGTTGCGCTGCTTAACTTCAGTTATCAGACGAGACCCGGTGTGTCCAACGCAATTCGCCGCTCCCTGAGTAGGTTCAGGGCAGGGGTCTTGGTTGTTGAAAGCACTCAGGGCACTGGAAGACAAAACACACTTGAAAGCAAGTTCTTATGAAGAGATATGATAGTGGTAGGGTTAGATGGGCTGAAGTGAAAGGCCAGAACCGGCAGACCCGACTTTGTCCACGGGCGAGACAAGGATATGATGATGGACCCGAACAACTAGTGTGTGTACATCTGCTTTGTTTTTGTAGTCACCGATTCGAGGTGTCAGGGGTGTCTCGAGAAGGGAGAAGTTCCTGAAGGCCACTATTACATCTTTATAGATTCCCCAATCGTGTTTTATTTGGGGTAAGGGTGGTGGACATGGTCTGTCATGATAAAGATTTTTCAATTGTTTCAACTATTTACATTGTTAAGATGTTGAACAGCAGCTTGTGTTGAATGCAACTACTTTTTTGTTGTTTTTCGGTTGGCATTTCACAATTATTCAAAGGTGACAAGTCTTGATGTAAACAACTGGACGTACACATCATTTAGCCCTCCCCCACTTCTCACCCTTTCTCTGTCTTTGCCGAAAAAAAAGAAGTTTTATCCAATCTAAATATAATTGTTGTAAAAGCAGCATTGTTTCAATGCTGAAATTTCGTGTATTCATTTGCAGTTTGGTGACCACAAAGTTGGGTGAAAAATAGGAGTTTGTGTACCGAGGGGTGTATAGTACACATTGCGTGTTGAACTATCATTGGTGTGCCCTTCTTGTACTCTTTGGTTCCCAGATAGTTCCAGATAAAAATTATAGGGCAATTCTTGAAAAGTACATGCCAAAATCATTCTCTCACTGCCCCTCTTACTCTCATTGTTTGCCCACCTCCTGTCGCTGCCACCAAACGCCACCTCTGAAACCTGCTGCAGGGTTGACTCTGGCAGGTCTGTGTGTAGATGTGGTTAGCAGATACTGTAAAATGTCTTGTATTGCCAAATAGTTGCCTCACTCATGTCTTTGTCTAATTTTGTTTCTTAACCCCTTTATCTAGAAACCGTGGTGATGATCTGCTTTAATTCTTGCAGAAATGCAGCAAAATCGTGAGTTTCCCTGAAGTGACTTCAATGTCTTGCCTTCACATCACATACCATAAGATGAACAGGAAGCGCAGGGTAGTGGGAGGAGGCAGTAAACAAGTGGGCCCCCTTGGCCTCGAGGCAAGAGGTTAAATAGGTAAAGTTATAGTAGTGGAAATTCTTGATGAATATGATGTTTAGGCTGTCTTGATGGTTCTGTGATATCCGTTCCGGTTAGGAAATCAAGCTGTGGCCCAGTGTGGTGTGTTTGATGTCATTGCTGAGGCAGAGCCCGTACTTGCCGTTTGGGGATTAAGGCGCAACGTGCGGTTTCCAGTTGTCTAAAGGTAGCAATATTACGGTGGCTATCTTTGTCTCAGTCAAAGTCAGGGTTGTCTCTAGTGTTTAAGGCGGAATTCCTGGGTGCCACGAGCGGCGAATTGCGTTGGACGCACCCCAGTACTCGTCTGAACACTGAAGTTAAGCAGCGCAACCCCAGCTAGTAGTGACATGGGTGGCCGCTTGGGAAAACTGTGTACTGCTAATACCCAAAAATCGTCGCATTAGTGTAGTGTCTGTGCAGTCTCTGCGTAAGAACTATGCTGTGGACAGGGCTCTAATAACCTTGTAGTTGAAGGGCCCTAAAACACTTAACAAACAAACAAACTGGGTGCCACTGGCGTTCAAGAGCGGCTGTATTGCGTTGGACACACTAGTTCTCATCTGATCACTGAAGTTAAGCAACGCAATACTAGATACTAGTGACATGGGTGACCGCTTGGGAACACTGGGTACTGCTGAAACCTAAATCGTCGTAACAGCGTAGTGGCTGTGCGGACTCGGCATTAGAACCAATGGCGTCACTAGGGGGTGCGGGCCGCACCGGGTGACACCACTCGCACCTTGACAAATGGAGTTTCACCAAAACAGAAGGAGGAACAGAGTGGTTTTCTTTTGGGAGAGGGGAAGGGGACACCAACTCTAGCGGCTTCTCTGATTAGAACTACGCAGAGGACGCTCTAATGACGATTGCAGTTGACGGGCCCTAAAACAACAACGAATCCAGAAAACTGGCGTTTACGACTCGTTTTTGACGCTGTGTTTAAGGCAGATGTTCTGGTTACCACTTTTTTAAGGCAGAAAGAGAGAGAGAAACCCCTATTTCGCCTTCGTCGGGAAGGAAGTAAAGCCCTGGCCCCGTGTGGTGCGTATGATGTCACCACTGCACGTAAAAGAACCCTCTCTAAATGGGATGCCTAGAATTTGCAACTTTCGGATGGAAGCCGGCGGCATAAAAATGCAGTTCAAGGATCGCCTATGTATCCTCAAGTGTCCAATGTCCTCAGCGATTGGCGAAATTGATACGGCCTAGTGAGTTGAATTTCATGTTGGGGAGACGCAATGGAGCTATCACCCGAAAAATTGGAGGAGCTCCACAGGCACGGGTAGAGGAGCCTAGCCTGAAGAAATGTGACACACGGTTCCAGGCCAGTGCTCGGGAGATGGCGGTCTGTGCATCCCCTGAAAAACAAAAAACCTTTTTTTACCATGTGTCTCAATGGTTCCCGACCTTGTCATAGGTGGGGAAAAGGGGTTAGTATTTCTTCTTAGTATTTCTTAGAGAACGGATTGGGGACTAAGCCAAGCAGCCATAACAGGTCGAACCCTTAGGAGGCTGCTTGCAGGAGATGAGGAGGTAGGTAGGTTAAGTCGACTTTCCACTTGTGAGCAGACCGCTGGGTTACCACTTGCGGTTTACTGAGCAGCAGAAGTTCTGAATTGCAGCGCAGACCCAGGACACGCTAGTGGGTCTGTCTCCACGGCTGTCATGAAGCTTCTGCTTTCTAAAAATATTTTTAGTGTTGACCTGTCATCTAAGCCGACTCCTGAAATTCTTAACTCTAGCGCTTTCTTTGTCTTTTTGAAACTTAATCACCGTGTCTGTCACAAGTGCCAAATTCCAGAATGGACAGGATGCTAAGAGTTCGTTGGTCTCTGTAGCCAAAGTCTTTTTAACACTCTACGCCATTTGCAATTCATTGTAGAACACACCTCCTCGACAGTGTCTTCTTTTTCAGGCGCTACCTTGTCATTTTGGCACAAGACCACATTGTCACTCCCTCCCCTCGTTTCTGACCACAGGCAATATTTTTCTCTTCCAACCTCCCCCCTCTCTCATGATGGCCTTCAATATTAAAATGTTAGTAACTCTCTTCCGTGACCTTTCACTTAGTATTCTTCCATTTAGTCAAGAGTCAGGGTGGTGGTAGTGTTGGTCAAATGCTTTTTTTATATCTTTTCTTTTCTCTGGAATCTTGAATGCTCAAGTGGATAAAGAAGGTGCAGGAGGACACACTGAGAGGCAACTTAGGCTAGCAGACAAGAGACGACAGAGGTAGTTTGAGTGGTGGCAGTGGCACCGAAGTAGATGATCTTCCATCAACCCGCTGTTCCCCTCTTCTGTCCTCTCTCCCTTTCCCTCTCCTTCCCCAATTGCACTACCAAAAAAACAACGGCAAGTAAAAGTCAGAGATGAAGGAGGGTAAGGAGATGGTGGGACGATGACGACGACGAGGACGACAAAGAGGTTCATAATGAAACAGGCGGTAGTTCTCAGTGGGGAGTTCTTGCAGGCCTAATGACACTTGACAAATCTCTTAAATTCATGAAGAGTCATGTGTGCCACTTGAAGTAATGAAGGGTAATAACATGTTTTCAAGTTCTTTTTTTTCGGGTGAAAAAAAAAAGAGGGATGTATGGGGTGGGAGAGCCCTAAAGGAAGAGAATGCAATTTTGGTGCCAAGCCGCTCTGCTTGTTGCCAAATGACGCCCTTGCACTCCAGCAGCACAGATGTCAAGAAATGGATGGTTGACAAGTTGTCCTGCAAGTCTTAAGACAAATGACTTCTTGCAGGTTGTTGTTGTTGTCCGCATTTTTTGCTGAGCTAAGAAAAGAGACTGGAGAATAGAAATTGATGTGGTGCGATGATGATGGTGGCCATGACGTCCTACCTTCTAATTCCAGTGTCATCATCTTCATCTTTGGGGTCCCACTCCTTTTTCTTTCTCCTTGACTCTGCTTACTGTCGTCATCTGTCCTCTCGTCTCCCGCCTCCTTGCCTTTCTCCCCTTACCCCCACCGTCACCTTCATCCTCTGGAATTTGGTTAGTGCACTGGCCTGTCCTCACTGGTCCCTCCCTCCACCTCAGTTCTTTGTCTCTTGAAGAAGTTCTGTTGGATGTAGCTTCCTGCAAAGTGGACAATAAATATGAGATCCTGCTGAGAACGTCAACTGAATCAGGATTTCTGTAAGTGATGATGATGGTGACCTGGTCAGGCCCGTAGAAAAGTTGTCAGATATAGCACGAAACCACCGAAATTTTGATTGTCTTCTAAGAAATCCTTTTTCTTAAAGGAACATTTTTAAGGGGGAAGTTTGTCTTCTGAGGTGGTTGATTTGCATAGTCTTGGTCAACGCAGCGGGCATCGCGTTTTTCTATTTCTAATCGCAAGCAATTTCCATAGTTGGTAGGAAAAAAGTGACTAATGGTGGCGGTATGTGACATTTCTTAGCTGATAAACGGCACTTGTGCTACTGGCATTTTCGTGTAATTTTTTCAGAGGTGTTTGACCGCACGGCGCTCGGCAACTGCGTCAGTAGTTCTAGGTTCGATACTGGACCGATTTTGTTGTTTGTTGGTGTTTTAGGGCCCTTCAACTACAAGATCATTAGAGCCCCGTCCACAGCATAGTTCTTATGCAGAGACTGCACAGACACTATATTAATGCGACAATTTTCGGATACTAGCGGTACCCAGTTTTCCCAAACGGCCACCCATGTCAGGACTACCTGGGGGTTGCGCTGCTTAACTTCAGTGATCAGACGAGAACTGGTGTGTCTAACACAATTCGCCGCTCGATACTGGACTGAGGTGGGTTGGCTTCTTTCGGGCGAGAGAGAGAGAGAGAGAGGCCGCCAGTGCGCCGTCCTTCGGATGAGAAGTAAAACCGAGGTCCCGTGTTGGTGTACGATGTCACTTGCACGTAAATCAACCCTCGCTACTACGCAACGGATAGATGAGACAAAATTTCCAGGTGTAGTAGCTCATCCCCCCCTGGCGTCGGTGGAATTCCCCAAAAATGAACAGTCGACCGACGATAAATAAGCATAGGGGTTGCAGCTTTGGTCGGTAAACGGCTGCGGAAAAACTATGACCAATATATCGCCATTGTGTCCATTCAGAGGGGCAAGATGGATACCCGACCCTGCCATAGGCGAGAAGAGGGTTAGGGGTTGGTTTGCTGTTGTTTGACCGTACTGCATATGGATTTGACACCCCGTTCGTTTTGAATGCCATCGTCACTCTTAGTGCAAACCATTTTCCCTTCTAAAACAGAACTTTGACGCTGCCGGCTGACGAAACCTCTGGTAGGGTTTGTTGTTTTTTTTGTTGGTGTTTTAGGGCCCTTCAACTACAAGGCCATTAGAGCCCCGTCCACAGCATAGTTCTGATGCAGAGACTGCACAGACACTACTCTAATGCGACGATTCTTGGGTATTAGCAGTACCCAGTTTTCCCAAGCGGCCACCCATGTCAGTACTAGCTGGGGTTGCGCTGCTTAACTTCAGTAATCAGACGAGAACTGGTGTGTCCAACGCAATTCGCCGCTCTCTCTGGTAGGGTCTGGTGTCTATTTATCCAGGGTCCGGTACACATTCATTTAGAGACGGGCAGATATGTTTGTGGATGGGCGCAGGTCTGTCCACGGTTGAGAGTGCATTCGTTGAAGGTGGAGCAGGCATACATTAAGGCAAGGCGCAAAATGAGGCCGCAGGGTGATGCAGTGTGACGCAGCCCTGCGAAATTCTGCTAGCAGGCAATCACTGTTACGTTGAAAGCCATTTTAGTTGACGCAAATTGCAAACCAGTATGTTGAAAAACTGCGATTCAATGTGTGGTCATTACCTGCTAGCAGAATTTCACAGGGCTGCGTTACGCTGCGTCACCCTGCGGCCTCATTTTGCGCCTTGCCTTAGAGTGGGATGCATGTTTTTCCAGGGTTGGATGCCCATGTGTCTCTGGAGGGGTTCACATAAATGCAGGGTCAGGTAGATATACCTCACAGGAAGGTTAACCATTTTTCCAGGGTCGGGTATGCCGGCATCCCCCCACAGACAACCAGCCAATATTCCGGCGAGTTCCAGACGTCTGACTGGATTGTCCCCAGTCAGAGCATACCCGACCCTGCCACAGGCGGGATAAGGGTATGATGGTGATGATGGGTACAAATTTATCAGTTTGATACTAAAAACTGAATTGGTGGACGATGTTTTTGCACAGCTGGCAGCCTTGTCAAACACTGATATATTTGTTATTGGGGGTGCAACTTCGCTCCCACATGGGGGGGAGGTCGATCGAATACGTATATGCGCGTATAAACAAAGAAACTGTGTACACTTGGTAAAGTGTGGTCACACTGAAGGAAGGAGATTGGTGCATTTTATGAAGTTCCCTCTAGTTGGGAGTTTCTGGCTTACACTGGTCTTTCAAGGGTAATACAGTATTACATTAGGAAAATTATAATGAACTTGCCTAATATTTGCTGGCGGAAAATGAGCCATTGATAAAAAAGTTATTATATTAATTATTTTAATAATAAATATTTAGCTATTATTTAAAACAACGTTATCAATAATCACGTCTTAATTGTCATTCAGATTTCCGGTTTGTTCTTATCGTCATGGCAGATTATCTTGTCCTGTCATCGGAAATCAAATTCTACATGCATTTAATATGTCAATTATTGATTACAAAATAACTAATGAGGTACGAAATTAATGGCCTTTCGAGGTTCTATCAAGAAGGTCAGAAACCAGACGTGAGTGTACTGCCATATTTTGTCGTCTTGTTGGGCAGTAATGTCTATAATTGATTGCCGGCTTTGACTCTCCAGGAAGTCACGGTTGTTTCCTGGAGAACCAGTGTCACTATCAGATATGGTGGAGCGCTTTATTGCGTTGGACATACCAGTTTTCGTCTGATCACTAACGTTAAGCAACGCAACCCCAGCTAGTACTGACATGGGTGGCCGCTCGGGAAAACTGCGTACTGCTAATACCCAAAAATCGTCGCATTAGGCCCAGCGCAAAATGAGACGCAGTCTCCGCAGGTGACGCAGGTGACTCACTATAAATTTCTGTGGCTCACATGATAGTATGTAGTCTCGCATGTTAAGTCGCAGGGGGACGTGATTCAGTGCCTGCGCCACGTGATCCTGCGGAGCGTAGTGCCAATGCCCCAGTTTCCTGCGGGAAGTTGGCGTGACAAGCTGTGCGAAGTAGAGAAGTTGTCTTGTTATTTGATGCAAGTATGGTGAAGAACTGCGCTTCAATGTGCGGTGATTGCCTGCTAGCAGAATTTCGCAGGGCTTCTACACCCTGCGTCACCTTTACCACCTGCGTCACCCTGCGTCTCATTTTGCGTAAAATGAGACGCAGAGTGACGTACAGCGCTCCTCAGAGGAACGTGGCGCAGGTACTGTGTCACGTCACCGTGCGACTTAACATGCGCAACTACAGTATAATGGTGGGAGCCACAGAAGATTATTCTGCGTCTCATTTTGCGCTGGGCCTTAGTGTAGTGTAGGCCCGCCTCGTGAGTTTCAGGCCCCCTAGGCAAGTGAATCGATCGCCCACCCCCACCCCCATTAAATTTAATGCAATTCTAAATTGTCGAAGCGTCCCTCACGCCCTTGGTATTTGCACTAATGCCATTGCATTGCTAAGACTCTGCAGCAAGGCGCATCAAGAAACCAACGTTTAGAAAAGGCCCTAACAATCAGAGAATTTTGGGAACCGCAGGATTAAGAACATTTTAAATGACCGATAGACTACATGACAAAGAAGTACATCTGAAATTTACCGCCCCTTTGAAATTTGCTCCCCTAGGCAACCGCCTAGGTTTGCCTGCCCCATGAACCGCCTGTGGTGTAGTGTCTGTGCAGTGTCTGCACTAAGCAGTGGACGGGGCTCTAATGACTTTGGAGTTGAAGGGACCTAAAACACCAACAAAGCAAAAAAAGAAACGTCAGCTGTGGTCTGTCATTTCGTTGTGGATAGATTGCGTTCGTTCTAAATGTCGTTATTATAGTTCCATCCTATTTCCAACCTGCGACAGGGTTAGGTACCAATTTGCACACCACCTTCGGATTTCGTTTGTTGGTGTTTTAGGGCCCTTCAACTACAAGGTCATTAGAGCCCCGTCCTCTGCGTAGTTCTAATGCAGAGACTGTACAGACACTACGCTAATGGAGAGTTTTCTGGCTGGGTTTCTGTCTGACGTACGCTAAGCAATGCAGACGAACTGTCACCTGCGCAAACTCAGACACTGCCTGTGTCTGCGCAGTTCACAATTCGCCTGCATTGCGTAACGTACGTAGGATAGAAAACTCTATTGTCAACTGCGCAAACGCCTTACGTTCGTCTGCACTGCGTGGCGTACGTCGGATAGAAACGCAGCCGAAAACTCTCCAATGCGACGATTTTTGCGTCCTAGTAGCATCCAGTTTTCCCAAACAGCCACCCATGTCACTACTAGCTGGGGTTGCGTTGCTTAACTTCAGTGACCAGACGAGAACTGGTGTGTCCAACGCAATAAGCCGCTCTCCCCCGCCTTTGGAACCGGAGAACACAGGGTTGCGATATTGCATGGCGTATTTATGCAATCGTATGCCCTCCGACTTATGACTTGCTCCCGGTACCCATTTGTCCACGGTCGGCTTTACATTCATTTAGGGTCGGGTACTAATTCTAATTCCAATTGAATACACTGCAAGCAGCCCTGATAGGCCAAACTGGCAGTGGGGAGTATGACTCTCATTCGTAATTTATACCCCATTGAACGAGTGGCGTCACTAGGGGGTGCGAAGGGTGCGGGCCGCACCGGGTGACACCACTCGCACCATGAGAAATGGGGTGACACCAGAGCAGAAGAAGCGGCTTTTTTCGGGACAGGGAAGGTGACACCAACCCTAGTGGCGCAACTGCCGTCAACACCATGGTTCTTATACAGGGACTGATGCAGGGACTGCACAGACACTACACTAATGCGACGATTTTAGGGTATTAGCGGTTGGGGTATTGGGGTATTTTCACAAGCGGCCACCCATGTCAGTACTAACTGGGCTTGCGTTGCTTAACTTCAGTGTACAGCGGAGAACGTGTCCATGTGGAATCCCTCTGTTTTTGGAGTGGTGACATCATGCGCCTCACACAGGGTAGCACCAAAAGCCATTTGCCGTGGCCAAGCCCTGCCCTGCTACCATGGGGTGAGGACGATGCCGTGGGGGAGCATGTGAACATGAGTCACTGAAGTTAAGCAGCGCAAACCCAGCTAGTATTGACATGGGTGGCCGCTTAGGAAAACTGGGTACGGTTAGTATTCAAAAATCGTCGCATTAGTGTAGTGTCTGCAGTTTCTGCATCAGAACTACACAGTGGACGGGGCTCTAATGACCTTGTAGTTGAAGGGCCCTAAAACACGGACAAACAAACAACAAACAAAGTTGCACACATCAGTTCTCGTCTGATCACTGAAGTTAAGCAACGCAAGCCCTAGCTAGTACTGCCATGGGAAAATTGGGTACCGGTCACACCCAAAAGTCGTCGCAGTAGGTTAGTGCCTGTGCATTCCAAGTACACAGTGGACGGGGTTCTAGTTACCGTTGTAGTTGAAGGGCCCTAAATCACCAACAAAACAGAGCGGCGAGTTGCGTTGGACACACCAGTTCTCGTCTGATCACTGAAGTTAAGCAACGCAAGCCCAGTTAGTACTGACATGGGTGGTCGCTCGGGAAAGCTGGGTGCTGCTAATACCCAATAATCGTCGCATTGGTGTAGTGTCTGTGCAGCATATGCATTAGAACTACGCAGTGGACGGGTCTCTAATGACCTTGTAGTTGACGGGACCTTAAACACCAACAAACAACAACCAACAAAACAAAACGACGATGCCGTGAATGATGTCTATTGTTAGAAGTTATTTCTCCGCTCATTTAGAAATGATCGTCCTAGGACATGACAGTCACAATTTTGTTTTTTGGGAATTCTCGGAAATTTCTGACGGGCCCCCTTTTCACTTTTGTCACTTAACATGGCGACCAAGTTTTGACATGCGGTAAAAAAACAAGACGTGAAATTCCGGTTGGCCTTGTCGACTAATGAGTATCAACTTTTAAATTTATCACCTGCAATTAAAAACCTCTTCAGGACAGGAAAAAATGGCCGAATTTGCATAGAAGTTGTGAGTTCCGTACTTTTTCACACACACAGGTATTTTCTAGTCTCAAGTGTCCAAAAATACTCGATTCTGCGCCAAGGGCAACCACTTCGGAATAGCAATTTTTCTCATTTCCTGTTCGTTTGTTGTCGTTTCGCTTGTCTGACGTCACTTGACCTCGGTATGTCAGTGATTCTGTCTTTCTGTTAGGAATGTTCATTCGCAGTTTCGATCCTGATCAGGTATCATCTCAAACCGGATGCTGCATATCGAAAGGGGCGGACGAAATACCCCGTTTTTCTCATAGGTGCACACAGGCCGTCTTAGTCATGGCAGACTCTGCTGCCGCTCAGGGCCCCAGGGGGAAGCGGCTGTATTGCTTTAGACACACCAGTTCTCGTCTAACCACTGAAGTTACGAAATGTGACCCCAATTAGTCCTACATGGGTGGCCGCTTGGGAACACTGGGCAGCTCTAAAAAAAGCAACTCCTAACCGTTTTCCTGCCTATGGCAGGGTCGGGTACCCATCTTGTCCCTCTGAATGGACATAGGGCGATATATTGGTCATAGTTTTTTCTGCAGTCGGTTACCGGCCAAAGCTTCACCCCTACGCTTATTTATCGTCGGTCTAGTGTTCGTTGGGAATGTTACCGACGCCAGGGGGTGAGCTCCTACACCTGGAAATTTTACCTCATCTACCCGTTGCATAGTAGAGAGGGTTCTTTTACGTTCAAGTGCCATCGTACACCCACACGGAACCTCGGTTTTACTGCTCATCCAAAAGAAGGCACACTCGCGGCCTCTCTCTCGCCCGAAAGAAGCCGACCCACCTCGGTCCAGTATTGAACCTAGAACTACTGACGCAGTTGCCTAGCGTGCTAACCACTACGCCACCGCGGCGGGTTTTGAACACTGGGCAGCTCTAATACCCAAAAATCGTCATAACAGCGTAATATCTGTCCAGACTCTGCATTAGAACTATGAAGTGGACGGGGATCTAATAACCTTTGTAGTTGAAGGGCCCTAAAACAACCAACAAATCAATGAAATCCAGGGACTCCAAGGCCCCCGGGTGTCCCGCCGCCACAAATATTCTGGAAAATTTCACGCAAAATAACTTAGTTTTAAAGATTTAACATTGTTACTTTGGTGCCCCGAAAAGGGTTCCTCGCACTGGGCCCCTAAATTCCAAAGGCCGTGCCTGGATGCGGTTTCGTAGTTTCGGTACTTACCGACGAGAGAGAGAGAGGGACCCCTAAAGCCGCTGCGTGGGTGGCTGGTCAGTTCGGGAGTTGGGTGGAGTTCGGGAGTTGAGAGGGAGCGGCTCATTGCGTTAGAGACACCAGTTGTCGTCTGATCACTGAAGTTAAGCAACGCAACCCCAGTTAGTACTAACAAGGCTGGCCGCCTGGGAAAACTGGGTACCGCTAATATCCAAAAATCGTCGCATTAGTGTTGTGTCTGTGCAGTCTCTGCATTAGAACTACGCAGCGGACGGGGCTCTAATGACCTTGTAGTTGAACGGTCCTAAAACACCTACAAAACAAAATCAGGAGTTGAGTGGCTTCTATTTCCGGTCTACGGTCAAAAATGTACTCGTTGACTTTTTCTGCTCCCCCACTCCTCTTTAGTGGGGTTAAGCCCAGGGTAGAAGGCAGAGAGACAGTTATCAGATATGTCCTTAAAAGTTTTCCGCCATTTTGCAGGTGGTAATTACAGGGCAGAACAGAAAATGAGAAATGCACATCGATGGGGGATACTTTTTTTATGGCCCTTAATCGGTGCTATTTCGAGATATTTTGGAAAGTCTGATAATCATCAACAGCGGCAGGAAAAATGGCTGTTACCCCC
>JAAFCE010006668.1:4886596-4935432 GCA_013389805.1 Trigoniulus corallinus
GTTCTGACGGGGGTACCTCCTGTGTCCTACTCTTAGTTCTGACGGGGTACCTCCTGTGTCCTACTCTTCCTTCTGACGTGGTTACCTCCTGTGCTGTACGCCGTCGAGGCCCCCCTGCAATCCATCCCGTCCGTCATTGAGGCCTCCAGTATTCCACGAGACGCAGGCGGTCACTCTTCCTTCTAACGAAGGTCCCCTCCTTTGTCCACGCCGTCCGCCGACAAGAGAACCTCCTGTATCCTACTCTTACCGGTAACAGGGGCCGTCCTGTGCTCGAAGTTGCTTGGGAACAAATCTAGTACCCTCTTAGTTTTGTCGAGAGTGACGATTCGTGAGACTGGAACTCTGCCACTGAAGATTTGATGAAGACTTCGATGGAACAGGAGGTAGCGTTAGTGGTTCCAGGATCCACCAAGGGGTGCTGCTTTGGACGGCAGCCGGGTGCGCAATAATACCTTCCAACAGATCAGCCATTAGTCCATTGGGAGGGACAAAGATGGGTACCCGAACCTGCGGTAAAAGGTTTAGAACTTGCTTTGCTTTGTTGCAGCATTAGGTAGGTAGCCGGCTGCGGAAGAACACCTTCCAATAGATCACCCTTGTGTCCATTCAGTGGGACAAGATGAGTACCCGACCCTGTCGTAGGCGGGAAAAGGGTTAGGAGTTGCAGCAATAGGTAGGCAGCCGGCTGCTAAAGAACACCATCCAAATAGATCACCCTTGTGTCCATTCAGTGGGACAAGATGAGTACCCGGCCCTGCCGTAGGCGGGAAAAGGATTAGAACTTGCAGCAGCGTTAGGTAGGCACCCAAGGTGCGGAAAAACACCGTCCAATAGATCACCTTTGTGTCCATTCAGTGGGACGAGATGAGTACCCGACCCTATCATAGGCGTGAAAAGGACCCTTGTGTCTATTCAGTGGGACAATGTTGGTACCCGACCCTGCCGTAGGCGGGAGAAGGATTAGAACTTGCTTTGCTTTGTTGCCGCGTTAGGTAGGCACCCTAGGTCCCGAAAATCACCGTGCAATAGATCACCTTTGTGTCCATTCAGTCGGACGAGATGAGTATCCGACCCTGCCATAGGCGTGAAAAGGACCCTTGTGTCTATTCAGTGGGACAGTGTTGGTACCCGACCCTGCCGTAGGCGGGAGAAGGATTAGAACTTGCTTTGCTATGTTGCATCAGCGTAGATAGACATCGAAAAACACCGTCCAATAAATAACCCTTGTATGGATTCAAGTGGGACAAGATGGGTACCCTACCCTGCCATAGGCGGGAAATGGGTTAGGAGTTGGTTTGCTTCCCGGACGAAGATGGGTACCGACCCTGCCGTAGGCGGGAAAAAAGTAAGAACTTGCTTTGATGTAGCAGTGTTAAGTTGGCACCTAAGGTGCGGAAAAAACACCGTCTAATAGATCACCCTTGTGTCCATTCAGCGGGACAAGATGAGTCCCCGACCCTGCCATAGGCGGGAAAAGGGTTAGGAGGTGCTTTGCTTTGCTGCACATTCAAACCGATCCGCCTCTTACATTTCACATCAAAAAATCAACTTTTAGCCATGTTTGATGAACCACTCGTCACAATTCGTTCACCGAAACGAGTTCAAGGAAAGCGACGGCTTCTCCATTTTTCTTTTTTTTTTCGTTCCAATGGAACTCGTAGCCGCCATTGTTGCCAGAAAATATGGCAGACGTTCGAAAAGTTCTTTTTTTAATGTCTGATAAAGTTGTTGACGTCATCATCCTCCGGATGAAATCATCCTGCCACTAGCGATTGATGGCACAATATCAGGTCGGCGGCGGCCATTTCCTTAATTTGAAGCCCAACCTCTAGATAAGAGTACAAAAAAAAGAGCTGATATTTTAAAACAACTTTTTATACACAAGGCTGGATATCGGAGTTGAATTTCCACCCTGCTCACCCCGTCTAGCTAGTTATTCGACTAATCTCTCGCTAATTAGTTCGACCCGCCTCGGTGGTGCAGGAGGAAGCTTACTCGATTACTGCGTCAGTAGTTTCAGGTTCGAAACTGGATCCAGGTGGGCCTTAACTTGGGACCTGCTTCTTGCGTTGGGCACACCAATTCTTGTCTGATTACTCAAGTTAAGCACCACAACCCCAGCTAGTACTAACATGGGTGGCCGCTTGGGAAAACTGGGTAATGCTAATACCCGCATTAGTGTAGTGCAGGCCAGGCTAGTGAGTTTCAGGCCGCTTAGGCAAGTGGGTCCATCGCCCCCTCCCCCCAATTAAATTTAATTCAGTTCTTAATTGTCCAAGTGTCCCTCTTGGCATTTGCACTATTGCCAATGCATTGCTATATGGAGGGGCGAATTGCGTTGGACGCACTAGTTCTCGTCTGATCACTGAAGTTAAGCAGAGCAACCCCAGCTAGTACTGACATGGGTGGCCGCTTGGGAAAACTGGGTACTGCTAATACCCAAAAATCGTCGCATTTGTGTAGTGTCTGGGCAGTCTCTGCATAAGAACTATACTGTGGACGGAGCTCTAATGACCTTGTAGTTGAAGGGCCCTAAAACACCAACAAACAACAATGCATTGCTATGACTCTGCAACAAGGCGCCTTGAGAAAGCCAACTTTTAGAAAAGGCTCCACCAATCAGAGAAGTTTGGGAACCCCAGGGTTATGAACATTTTAAATGATAGATAGATCGATGTCAAAGAAGTAGGATACCTCTGAAATTATTCGCCTAGGTTTTCCCTCCTCCATGAGCCGCCTGTGATGTAGTGTCTGCCCTATGCAGAGGATGGGGCTCTGTAACCTTGTAGTCGAAGGGCCCTAAAACACCAACAAAACAAAGATGGGTCCTAACTTACACTCAATGAAGCAAGACATATGTGCAAATTATGTTAAAGGGAGCAGTGTCCTAATCCCGCGTGTGTAAAATGTGCATATTTCCTGTCATCTTCAGCACTGTCGTCACCAGCCCTTGTCCCAGACCCCGGGACACCCGCCAAACGAAGAGGAACACTGCATGTGGGTTGGCCTCTTTGGTATGCTAGAGATACGGGGGGAGGTTTGGCTGCGTCTTCCGTCCGATGGGAAATAAAGCCGCTGCTCTACCGTGTGGTGTACGGTGTCACCCTTCCTGCACGGAAAAGAACCCTTTCTACAGTGCAACGGGTAGATGAATTCCATTTTCGGGTGTGAGGGGGGACTCCAACCGGCTGCGGAAAAATTCTGACGGAAAAACTATGACATATAGGTACCCGGCCCTGCCATAGGCGGGAAAAGGATTAGGAGTTGCCATTTTTAGAGGGGGAGGGGGGTACTGACTGCGCCTTTCGTCAGATGGGAAGTTAAGCCGCTGCTCTACCGTGTGGTGTACGGTGTCACCATTCCTGCACGGAAAAGAACCCTCTCTACAATGCAGCGGGCACCCTAATGCGACGATTTTTGGGTATTAGCAGTACTCAGTTTTCCCAAGCAGCCACCCATGTCAGTACTAACTGGGGTTGCGTTGCTTAACTTCAGTGATCAGACGAGAACTGATGTGTCCAACGCAATAAGCCGCTTCCTACTTTCGTATGCAGCCGGCTGCGGAAAACCACCTTGAGTCTATTTAGAAGGACAAGATGGGTACCCGACCCTGCCATATACGGGAAAAGGGTTAGGAGTCGTCTTCCCACCTTCTTTGCCTCTCGATTCTGTATTCCGTTTCTTATCCCTTCTCCTCAAGTAATTCCCTTGTCCCGTTTTCCCAGTCTATCCCCCTACTCCGCTTCCCTAACAGCTCCTATCCCGTTTCCCCAACCTCTTCCCATTTCCCGTTTCCCCAATCTCTTCCCATTTCCCGTTTCCCCAATCTCCTCCCATATCCCGTTCCCCAATCTCTTACCCTGTCATTTTTCCCATCCTCTTCCCCTATCCCGTTTCTCCAACGTATTTCCCTATCCCGTTCCCCAACAGCTTCCCCTATCCCATTTCTCCAACCTCTTTCCCTATCCCGTTTCCCCAACTGCTTTCCTTATCCCGTTTTCTCAACCTCATCTTCTATCCGGTTTCTGCAATCTTTTCTATCCCGTTTCCACAGCCCCTTCCTCTGACCCATTTCCACAGCCGCTTCCTTTCCTTTCATCCAGCAATTAGTTCCCTGTGCCGTTTCCCCAGCCATTGGTTCCCTGTCCCGCCTCTTGTCGTATGTCCGTATCCCGATCCTGATATTCCTTTTCTGTCCCGGCTTTCCTAATCCTGCTATCCTTATTTATCTTTCCTGTCACTTCTTCCCTTTTCCATCCTCCTTACCGCCAGCTCTTGGGATTTTTTCTCTTTTCCGAATTGCCCCGTTTTATTAGCCATATCCCCATGTGCCTGGATTGTCTAGGTGCATGTTGCTGCTATTCTTCTGTTCCCTCATCTTTGGCTCTCCCTTTCCCCTCGACCACTCTCTAGTGCTACTTTCACCTTCTCATTCCTTCTGCTAGCCCGCTATCCCTCATTACTTTTAATTTTGCATTCTCCCTGACGCGCACACCTATCATCATCCTCCTCTTCTCCCCCTCTATTTTCCTGTTTGACTATGACGCTTCACACCCACAGTTGCTAGCCTTCTATTAAACCTTCTTCTCTGCCGGTTTTCCCCTCTTTTCGCCAATATTTTCTTCCCCCCCCCCTTATTTTTTATCCCCGTTCCCCCTTATCCCCTTTCCATCCCCTCTCTCTTTGTTTCTGTTTTCTTTTGTCTAATTAAACATACAAGAGCTGAACGGGTCATGTAACAAAATTTAAAGTGCTGGGGTCTTACTGTACCTGCCCACCGAAATCCAACTGTCATCGATTTTTTTTAGCCCTCCCACGTAAGAGGTGGGTTGAAAACCCGTCGCGGTGGCGTAGTGGTTAGCACGCTCGGCAACTGCGTCAATAGTTCTAGGTTCGATACTAGACCGAGGTGGGTCGGTTTCTTTCGGGCGAGAGAGAGGCCGCGAGTGTGCCTTCTTTCGGATGAGAAGTAAAACCGTGGTCCCGTGTGGGTGAACGATGGCACTTGCACGTAAAAGAATCCTCTCTACTATACAACGGGTAGATGAGGCAAAAATTTCCAGGTGTAGGAGCTCGCCCCCTGGCGTCGCGTCGGTAGCATTCCCCAACTAACACTAGACCGACGATAAAATAAGCATAGGGGTGCAGCTTTGGCCGGCAACCGGCTGCAGAAAAAGACTATGTCTATTCAGAGGGACAAGATGGGTACCCGACCCTGCCATAGGCGGGAAAAGGGTTAGGAGTTGCTTTTGCACGTAAGAGGTGAGTTGCACCGGACTGGGGCTTTGAAGGTAGCGTGCTCTATTACTGCGTCAGTGGTTCCAGGTTCGAGCTGGATTATAGTCCTTTGGCTTCTTCGGTCTCTCTGGGGCGAGAGGGAGAGGCCCGAGTTCGCCTTCCGGCGGATGGGAAGTGAAGCCGCAGTCCCGTGTGGTGTCCGATGCTAGTCACCGCTGCACGGAAAAGTGAACCCTCTCTACTATGAGACGGGTAGTAGAGGAAACATTCCCAGGCGTAGGACTCGGCCCTCTCCTGGCGTCGGTGGAGTGCTCCTGCGCAGAGCCGTAACGGGGGTATGAAGCGCCTTTGGCAAGTCTCTAACTTTCGCTTGCCGGTAACCCAATAATGATAAAAATCTTAAACATTTTGCGCCCCAAACCCAGTTGCGCCCGTGGCGGCCACCTTCTTCGCCACGCCCTAGTTACGGCCCTGCTCCTGCGAACAGTAGGCCGGCGATAAAGAAGCCTAGGGGTTGCAGCTTCGGTCGCCAGCCGGCTTCGTAAAACCATCCAGAGCTCCTAAAACTGGGGATTTCGTCAATCTGTACGTTCCGTGTAGCAAGGGTTCTCTTCCTTGCAGTAGGACGACATCATTCACTTCACACGGTAAGGCACCGGATTTACTTTACCTTCAACGGAATCCCCAACGGATCTTAACCCCAGTTAGGACTATCATGGATGACGGCTTGGGAACACTGGGTACTGCTAATACCCAAATCGTAGTTCTAATGCGCAGGCTACAGAGCTACGCAGTGGACAGGACCCTAATAACCTCTGTAGTTGAAGGGCCCTAAAACACCAACGAAACAAAGAAGCGTGGTACTCGGCCACAGGATCGAATCTGGAACCACTGTCACAGTAATCGAGCACGCTACGTCTGTCCCACCGAGGCGGGTTCAGGACTTCCCTCCCTCTTTCTTGCCCGTTACAGAAATTGGAGCCCACCTACCTGAGGCGGAATCCACCCTGAAAGCACGATATTTGGTGTGGTGAATCACCACGGAGGATTGTGGACAGTGGTTTTACGTGACTGACGACCGGCCGGATGTACCTGTGTCGAATAGTCAAGGATGTAGTGAACCCTTTTTGGCCCCCCCCCTGCATGACCGAGGAGGGAAAGGAGAGCGTAGAGCGGTTTTAGAGGTCATCTGTATAGCTTAACTTCACCACAGGAGCGTCCAGTGATCATTAATTGGTGTTGGCCGCCCTGTCAGGATTCGGCAGCCCTCTGAGCACCCTCTAAACCAATTTGTTATAGCGATTGGTGACATGTTGACCTGCAAATACCCACCCCACGCACATAGCGACGTTAAAAGAGGTACAGTGCCAATTTTTGGCAAATTGGAATGGAATGAGACATAAGCAAGTGAACAATTAACTGATTCCGGCCTGGGAATATTCATTCCGTGTTAATAGGGGCGGCTATTTTGTAGTTTGGAAATCACACCCCTTGTTGAAGGTTAACGGCTACACCCCAACCCCTTGTCCTACTCTGTTTCTTTCTTTTTTTGAGTTCCTCCTCTTTTATAAGCTGTGGCAGAGGTAGCGTGATTGATTACTGCATCAGTGGTTCCAGGTTCAATACTGGGTCTAGGTGGTTTGCCTTCTTTCGCGCAGACTTCCGTTGGACGGAAAGTAAATCCGTGACCCCGTGTGCCGTGCAAGAAGTCACCACTGCCGGAAAAGAACCCTTTCTACACGGAACTTACCGAAGCTCACCCGGGATCACCCTCCAAGGAGGAACAATCAGGGGAGAAGCTCGCCCCCACTCCTTGAGTTGTCAAGGAGGTTGACCCTCACTAAGAAAACAGGACGACGCGCGTCAAATGAATCAGGGATTTCAGTAGCCACACCTCGGCAGCCGGCTGCAGGAATATAGCTTTTCAATAGTTTGCTGATGTGTACAAGGTTCCTGCGAAGCAAATGGTTATTCGAACCCAGTGGTGGAACTTCAGGTGTGGCGCCCGGGGCAAGAAGCATTCGATCCACGCACCTCCTCCCCTGTCGCTTGTTCTGAGCAGACATGGTACACAGTGGCGTCGCTAGGGTTGGTGTCACCACCCCTCTCCCATGGTGTCATCCCCTCTCCCGAAAAAGGCGCTTCTTCTGCTTTGGTGTCACCCCCTTTTCTCATGGTGCGAGTGGTGTCACTCGGTGCGACCCGCACCCCCCTAGTGACGCCACTGATGGTACACGCATGTATGCACTTTTCAATTGCCGTAAAGGCATCGTACAGACATTGTGTCGGGGCGGCTGAGTTCTAGCAAGGCGGTCAAGGCGCCCCCAAGGTGGCACTTTGACGCCCGAGGCAATTTGACCCCATTGCCCCTACAAGTTACGGCGTTGTTCGAACCTGCCCACGGCGGAAGAGAGGGATTTGGTATAATGTTGACTTGAGCTGACTCCATTTTCCAATGTTTTTCCCCTTGATGTCATTGCGGTAATAATATTCCGTGTAACGTTCTTTAGGGCCGTTCCACTGCGAGGTATGAGTACACGAACCTCTCATTGGCGGAATGGAAAGGTATGGGATAATGACGACTGCAGTTGGATCACTTTCCTTTTGCTATTTCCTGTGTGCTATCGTTCTGGTTATTTCTCATTAGCCGGTAGAAAAATATTCAGAGTTAAGGTTCTTTAGGACCGTTCCAACGGTTCAAATGGGTTCCTGAACCTGCCAAAGGCGGAAGGAAATGCTGTGGAGCGCTCAGTTGCCTCTGACTTCTTTTTTCACTGTGGTCCAATTTGGATACTTGTTAAAAAAGGCTAAAAGCTGGCAAAAAATTGCGTTGGATACACCAGTTCTCGTCTGATCACTTAAGTTAAGCAGCGCAACCCCAGCTAGTACTGACATGGGTGGCCGCTTGGGAAAGCTGGGTACTGGTAATACCCAAAAATCGTCGCATTTGTGAAGTGTCTGTGCAGTGTCTGCATAAGAACTATGCTGTGGACGGGGCTGTAATGACCTTTGTAGTTGAAGGGCCCTAACACACCAACAAACAAACAACAACAACCCATTTCAACGTTCTTTTGGGACCGTTCCACCAGAGCGAATGGGCACACGAACCTGTTATAGACAGAAAAAAAGAATCTGGATTAATAACACTGCACCTGACATTTTCCTGGCAGTTTTTCTTGCGTTTCATTCGGGTAGTTTCTTACTAGCCGCTAGAAAACATGGAGTTGAGGTCCTTTAGGGCCATTCCAACTGTTCGAACCCCCTGTAGGCGGAAGGATAGGGCTTGGAGCTCTGAATTGCTGTGGCTCTTTTCAGTGTGATGGAATTTCGATAATGAATAGTAAGGGCAATTTCTGGGCTTGGAGGTTATTGGTTATTAATGCCCTTAGGGGAAAATGGAGCCCTTACTTTCTGTCGACAGGGGTCCAATGTGGGCGGAAAGAACGCGGTGCGGTGCTCATTGCCTTATTCTGAGAATTCATTCAAATTCGCTAGATAACTGAGTGTATATTTATGACGTTGTCAGATTGTTTATTTTTAATGTTAATGTGTTTATTTTGATAGAATAACCTCTATAAAGCGGCCAGACAACTGCCGGCACCGAAAAAAAGAGGCCGAATTAATGCTATTTTACCAAATAAATGAAACTGGATGCAAATTCCTTGAATTTGACTTAGGCGAGGCCGATTCGATGTGGATTAACAGTACTGAGGCTAACGATCCGTCGTCTCTACCAGGTGGAGCTCATACTCGATTTGGGCGGAGCCTTATGATAGCCATATTTATATAAGGGTTGGTCGTAGCCATCACGTGATCAATTGGGAGCTGGATGTCGGTGGGCTCGGTTTTATCTCTGTCCGTAGCTACTTGCTCGGATTCGCCGCATTCCGCCGGGTTCCCCCTAGTCCATGCTTACCGGCTCAGTTCCCCCAGTCCGTGGTTATGAGCTTCGGGTTCTCTAAGTCTATGGTAACGGGTTCGAGTCCCCCAGTCAGTTGTTACGGGTTCGATTCTTTCCGGTCCGTTGTTTGAAGGTTCGATTCTCCCCAGTCCGTTGTTGAAGGTTCGATTCCCTGAATTCCATTGTTGCGGTCTTCACTCTCCGCTGCCCGTGATTTGCAGTGTCGACTGCCCGCAGTCCGTGGTTTGCGGGTTCGATTCTCCTGGTAATGGCATTATCATATTCCGTGTATTAGAGGGTCCGGTTTTCGCCCACGCATTCCCTACTATCTCCACTAGATTCATGTCCTACCTTCAACTGGAACCTGTAACTCAGTAATGCTATAGTCGACTCGTGATTCCGTGGGTGCAATTTCGATCCTGACCCTGGGGTATGGTTACCACGGAATTTGGCGGAAGCCCCCTAAGTACGAGTTGCTCCAGGGTAGGAGTTCGAGTCCGCCCTATCGTTGTTAAGCTACCTTCAGTAGCCCCACGTTCAATAAGCATATTCCACTGATGTAGGGCTTACTTGCCAGGCGTTCGTTTAATTGCAGGTTTGGTCCTGGATTATTTTAGGGCCCGTGTGTGCTGGATAGAAGTAGCGTTCCGTCGAATGAGGGGTGCTTTCGAAGCCTCCGTCCTAGCAGTATGAGTTAGTTAGGGGGTGAGTTCTATGGTAGCTACTCATCAATTTACCATTTCAGCAATGGAAAAAATTGAATTCTAGATTAGGTCCTACTTTCAGAATTGATGTAGAGTGCCCTTACGCAGCTCTTGGCGTTTCTGCCCTTCTTGATATTAAACAGAGCGAGCAGGAAATCGTTGAAACACCTTCCGAGGTCCTAAAAATATCATTAAATTTGAATTTGTTTTTGATGAATAGCTTCCACATGTTAGGGCCAATAGTATCCCATTAATATCCCGGCGAGGAAAACCCTGGTATTAGAATCGAAATTGGTATAAGGACCTCTAAACTGAAAGAAGGAGAATCGGGCACCAAATAAATTTATGCCAAAGGGCCATTACGTCGATGTATTACCAAGTAGGGTTATTCTTCTACAGCGGGATCCAGGTGTAGCATGATGGCCCTTTTTAGAAATCGGGTATGCGGTGAACAGGATCTAAAACTTGTCAATCAACTTCCGCTCCATATAACAAAGGGCCCTTAAGACAAAAACACAATTTGTAATAGAACGACTAACCAATTTCAAAGGGCTTTAAATGGCTTCAATTTCATTGATTGAAAAAGTTTGAAATGGCGACAATTCAACAGTTGACAAACATGCCCTTTGTGATTTATTTAAAGGTACTAAGACCTACCTTCGGATATGCAGAGGAGCAAAATAAGGCCCTTTGCCTAATCGCCAACTAGATCCTCAGCATATGTGTATAGAAATTAAGCAACAGTAGCGTTACCTGTAATGAAATTGTCTGCAGTGTCCTTTGACAGTACGGCTGAGCAAAATGCCCTTACGACCCAAAGAATGAAATACCTGAAAGATGAAGGTCACTTCCGCTTAGTAAACTCTCAAGGAAGGAAATTTATTTTGGCAAAAGAGGACCTATGAATAGGTTCGAAAGGAAGCGAGTTCAGAAAGGAATCAAAGGACCTTTTAAATGCTATCGCTGTCAACTGAAGAGCATTAAAAGGCCCTTACTTCAGACCTATGATTGTGAGCCCTGGGAAAGGGGTGAAGGGCTGAAGGCAGGGAGTAAGGAAGCCCATAGCTGTCAATCTGATTTAATAAGCACTCATTTAGTGTCATTAAAGTAATAAGGTGGGGGTGGAGAGCTGAAGGGGTTATGGGAAGGGAGAGAGAGAGAAAAGGGGGAAAGGGCAGGGAACGCGGGGGGGGGGGGGGTAAGGGCCGAGCCACTTCAGTATAATCATTGTCTAATTCGGTGGATTAAAACGATGCTGTTCATTTGATTAGCCGAGATAAGCGTTAATCTGATGTCAAAACCTACCCCGTTCACTGGTACACCCTAGTGACAATCAGCGCATGCGCATTGCGCATGACGTACACGCAACGTGATAATCCGAACGTTTGAAACGCAGCGTCGTCAGGGAAACCTCGATCAGGGATCCCTTTTAGACCACGGCATCGCCCCTGTGGAGCAAAGTGCGCCCCAGGCATCAAGCCCCCAGTGCACCTTCCGCCGAATGGAAATTAAAGCTGTGACCCCGGGTGCTGTGTGCGATGTCACCACTGCACGGAAAAGAACCCTTTCTACACGGAACTCAGACAGGCAAAATTTCCAGGTGTAGGAGCTCGGTGAGTGCCCCAACGAACAGCAAGCCGACGAGAAATAAGCGTAGGAGGTGCAGCCATTAGGTCGATAGTCGCGTCGCGGTGGGGGTAAAATGTGGGAACCCGGCCCTGCCATAGGCGGAAAATAGCTTAGTCGTTGCTTGTTTTACTTCCTTGGACCGCGGCCTCGGTGGATAGCGGTATCTGATTGATTTGAAGATCGATCCTACCCTGAACATCTGACTGGAGGAAAGTCCTAAGGACGCTCTTAGGGGTCGCGGTCAGGGGGTCGGTTCCACTCTGCGTCGGTAGCACTGGTGGTTTGAGGTTGGTTGTGGGAGAAGCTCCCCGGTGACGCCTTTCGTCTGAAGGGAAGTAAAACCGTTTTCCCGTTTGGTGTGTATGACGTCACCACTGCACGGAAAGAACCCTTTCTAGGCGGAAAGTAGATCGGCACAATTGCTAGGTGTTGATGCTTTCTCTGGCGTCAGCACTGCGTGAAGAACCCTTTCTACGGAGAACTGAGGGGTGGAACCCCAAAATCTGCCTTCCGTTTCCGGATTTTAGAACTAAAGCCGGTACGCAACCTCTTCCTACAGGGCATAAACAGATGCGTGTAGATCAGGACAAAATTTCCACTCCTAAGGGCTCGCTTTATCCCCCTCCTTATCCCGTAATCCTCAGGTGGGAATTAAAGCCCCAGGGCCACGTGTCTTGCCTGCGAAGGAAGGCAACCTACATATAAAAGTAATTTACCGATATGAATAGGCGAGCTGCTACTACACCTGAAAGTGTTACCGATCTGAGTGTATATTCCGTGTAGAAGGGGGTTGGTTGAGGTTCAGTGGATGGCACCACAGCACCTTCCGTGGAATGGGAAGTAAAGTCGGTGTCTTACCGTGGGGTTTGTACCATGTCACCACTACACGGAAAAATCCTTACTACGGGGAATAGGAGGTCGCGTCCCCCCTGGCGTCGGTGTAGAAGCACGTGGGTCACAGTATAAGGTTGGCAGCCGGCTACGTAAAGACATCACTCCTGCGCCCCAGTGTGACAAACTGACACCCCGGCCCTCTCAGACGGCAGGAGGAACACAAGGTTTTTACTAACCCCACAAGTTTATTCGATTCCTGGAACGGAAGTCTTTATCCTCCCTCTACTGGAATTTTTTCCACTGACGCTCAGGATCCAACGGAAACCCGCCTGGTGGCAGTGGCGTACCGAGGGGTTGGGGGAGACGGATGTCACCGAGCGCAGAAGACAGAGGGCGCAAAATATTAATTCACACTAAGTTTAGAGGGTGCCAGAGGGAGCAGATGTCGGTCTTTGTCCCCGGGCGCAGAATACCCTTGGTACGCCACTGCCTGGTGGCACTGAAGTCGCATGATGGAATTGTTGCTCAGGATCAAGGTGGGTTGACTTCCTTCAGCCTTTCCCCTAACTCAGGGCGCCTTTTGTCGAATGGGACGCAAAGCCCGTGTGGTGAATGCGATATTACCTCTGCGCGGATAGGAACACTTACTACATGGAACGTGATGATTGGTACTATACAAAATTCTCAGGTGTACAAGCCCGCGCCACCCCTGGTTTCGGCTGGAGTAGGGCTCCAACGAACAGTAGGCCGACCATAAATAATGGAGGTTACAACATGAAGGTGGTATCCCTCCCGCTACCAAAAATGGGCCACCCGACCCTGCTATAGGCGGAAAAAAAGGTTATCAGGTGTTCCTCGCCATTTGAACACAGGGAGCGGCCTATTGCGTTGGACACACCAATTCTCGTCTGATCACTGAAGTTAAGCAACGCAACCCCAGTTAGTACTGACATGGGGGCTCACTTAGGAACACTGGATACCGCTACTACCCAAAAATCGTCGCATTCGTGTAGTGTCTGTGCAGTTTCTGCATTAGAATTACACAGTGGACGGGGCTCTAATGACCATGTAGTTGAAGGACCCTAAAACGGACCAAAACCACAAAAATGGTATTTGAACACAAGCGTTGACAACGCTGACAGGTTTTAATTTCGAGCAGAACCATTTTCCCGCCTATGGTAGGGTCGGGGACCCATCTTGTCCCTCGGAATGGATATACAGGTGTTTTTTTCGCAGCCGGCTGCCGACCAAAGCTCCGCAACCCCTATGCTTATTTATAGTTGGTCTGCTCAACATTGGGGCACTCCACCGAGCAACTTCCGGGACTCTCTCTCTTGATCTACTGTGTGCTTGAACACCCCACCGACGCCAGAAGGGGGGGGGCCGAATTCCGAAACCTGGGAATTTTGCCTCATCTACCCGTCGCATAGTAGAGAGGGTTCTTTTTTCCCTGCAGTGGTGACTATTTATCGTCGACCTACTGTTCTCTGGGGCACGCCACCAACTCCAGGAGGGGGCCGAATTGCCATACCTGGGAATTCTGCCTCATCTACCTTCCGTGCAGTGGTGACATCGTACACCACACGGGATCATGGGTTTCCTTCCCTTCCGAAGGAAGGCGCACTTTGGCTTTGTTTCGTTGGTGTTTTAGGGCCCTTCAACTACAAGGTCCTTAGAGCATAGATCTAGTGCAGAGACTGCCCGGAAACTACATTAATGCGATGATTTTTCGGTATTAGCAGTACCCAGTGTTCCCAAGCGGCCACCCATGTTAGTACTAGCTGGGGTTGCGTTGCTCTACTTCAGTGATCGGACGAGAACTGGTGTGTCCAACACCGATAACGCCAATAAGCCGTTCCCACGCACTTGAGGCCTGTCTCACTCTATCGCCCCAAATAGGGCGGAGAAGCCAATCCACCTCGATCCAGTATAGAACCTGGAACCATGGACGAAGTAAACCGAGGACGCTACCTCCTGCGCCATCGAGTAGGTTCTTATAGCCCTTTCTAGATGGAATATGGAAATTGGTGCAAGGGCGACACATGCACAGTTGTTCGAGAGCGGAAAAGCGCTGCAAACGTGTTTGTTTTTGTGCAAACACCAAGAGTCAATGTCAACAAATCAAATAGGTTAACTGTTCAAACAAGTTATTTGCATTGCTCATAAACACACATACACTTAATTGATAATATAAACCCCATGTTGGGGGAGGGGAAAGGGTCTTAACCCGAAATATGAGAGATATTAAAAAAGGCCCTTTGATCTCTACTCACACCCCCCCCCCCCCCTCGGTTGTGCAGGAGGTAGCGTGCTCCGTTTCTGGGTCAGTTATTGCTTGTTCGATACTGGATCGAGGTGGTTTGGTTTCTTCGGCCTCTCTCAGACGAGTGAGAAGCGGCAAATTGCGTTGGACGCACCAGTTCTCGTCTGATCACTGAAGTTCAGCAACGCAACCCCAGTTAGTACTAACAAGGGTGGCCGCTTGGGAAAACTGGGTACCACTAGTATCCAAAAAAACGTCCCATTAGTGTAGTGTCTATGCAGTCTCTGCATCAGAACCACACAGTGGACAGGGCTCTAATGACCTTGTAGTTGAAGGGCCCTAAAAAACCAGCCAACAAACAAACAATCGGACGAGTGAGTGAGATGGGACTCAAGTGTGCCTTCCGTTGGATTGAGGGAGCGGCTGTATTGCGTTGGACACACCAATTCTCATCAGATCACTGAAGTTAAGCAACGCAACCCCAGCTAGTACTGACATGGGTGGCCGCTTGGGAAAACTGGGTACCGCTAATGCCCCAAAATCGTCGCATTAGTGTAGTGTCTGTGCAGTCTCTGCTTAAGACGGGCCCTAATGACCGTAGTAGTCGATGGGCCCTAAAACGCAAACAAACAAACAAACTCTGCTTAAGAACTTCGCAGTGGACGGGGCTCGAATGACCTTGCAATTGAAGGGCCCTAAAACAGCAACCCAACAACTTCGTTGGATGGGAAGAAAACCCGTGCCCCTTGTTGTTTGTTGGTGTTTAAGGTCCCGTCAACTACAAGGTCATTTGAGACCCGTACACTGCATAGTTCTAATGCATACACTGCACAGACACTACACTAATGCGACGATTATTGGGTATTAGCAGTACCTAGCTTTCCCGAGCGACCACCCATGTCAGTACTAACTGGGCTTGTGTTGCTTAACTTCGGTGATCAGACGAGAACTGGTGTGTCCAACGCAACTCGCCGCTCCCGCCCGTGCCCCGTTTGGAGTTCGATGTCACTACTGCACGGAAACGATCCCTCTCTATTTTGCAACGGGATGATGAGGCAAAATACCCAGCTGTGGGAGCTCGGCCCCCTCCTCGAGTCGGTGGCGTGCCCCAAAGAACAGTAGGCTGACGATAACTACGTATAAGGTAGATGAGACAAGGATTGCCTCGGAGGCGCAGGGCGTAGCTAGGTCTGCTATTCCAGGTTCGATACTGGATTGAGGTGGGTTGGTTTCCTCGGCCTCTCTCGGGCGAGTGAAATAGATTCCTAGGGTGCCGTTCGTCGAATGGGAAGGAAACCCGTGGCCCCATGTGGTGGACGATGTCACCACTGCACGGAAAAGAACCCTCTCAACTATGCAACGGGTAAATGACAAAGTTTCCAGGTGCAAGACCTCGGCCTTCTCCTTTTGGCGTCGTTGGAGTTCCCCAAAGAACAATAGCCCTACAATAAATATGCCTAGGGGATGTGGCGTTGGTCGCTAGCCGGCTGTGTCAAAGCCGTCCACTAGATCGCCCATGTGTTCATCCAGAGGGACAAAGATGGGTACCCGACACTGCCATAGACGGAAAAAGGGCTTGTAGCTGCTTTGATGCCTACTCAAAGTATTATGACGTTTGACTATTTATTTACTTACAGCGATTGCGCAGACATCTTGGGTCTCAACATGACCTTAAGAATTTTTCCCTCGTCGGCACCTGCGAAAAATCTAATTAGCAAAGGACCATTTCTGACGTGAAGCCAAATCTGGGTCGTAACTCACAGGTTTCTGTCTTCTTTTAGCCCTCCCTAGGCAGAAGTTGTTCAGAGCCCTTTATACTGGGATTTTTTCGGACATCTAGTGTGCTGCAACGTTTAAGCATCCTAGGGCCCTTTGTACTTGGTCTGACATCTCTGTGATGTTTTAACCAGTTGGGCATTTGGGCTGACAGTTGTTTCTCGTCTGGGATTTAGTTGGAACTTGGGTCCGTCAACTATCAAAAACTGCCAATGATGAAAGGACATCTTGACCTTTAGTCTTTTGCAAGGGTTCGAAATGAATACGAGGTCCTTTTTAAAGTCATCATTGTCTCCAAGTGATTATTATTTTTTTTGTGAAGATGTCTGCAACAATTTCAAGGGTATGTAGCGTACGAGTATTAAAAGGGCACTTTCCATTCAGCTACAGACGGAAGAGGTTGCTTTCTATCCAGTACAATAGGTCATTTGAGGCCCTTTACAAAATCGATATTTTCATACAGTCGTCGGGAGATGACGGCAAGATTCAAATCTAAATGAATAAGGGCAATTAAGAGTAATAATCACAAGTTCATTGACATAGGGTGAAAAGGGCCTTTTATGATTTTGGTCTTTTAAATGACATCATTGCGTGGTGGTGCGATATCGTTACTATTATGATTGTTATTAGGGACCATGTAATGGGTCTAAATGCTCTGTTATCGGAACTGTTTTGACCTCATGCCCTTTCCCCCTCCCTCCGGTTTACTTTGAAGGGCATTTTTATTTTTTATTTTTTTTTTTAGGAATTTTAAGGGATTCTGAACTACAATGATGTTTTCAGGCAAGTTATTTGTTCGAATTTAGAACCGTTTTTCCACTTGACTTGCAAAGGGCCTATTGAGCGCTGGTCATAAAAAGAACACTAATTTGAAAGGACCATTCTGACCCTACCAACTTTCACCCTTAACGTTATGTTTCTTACCGGTTGTTATTCAACTTACAGACCTTTTAAAGTTTGTAAATAATTGACTTCAAGTTCTGTCTATTGGGTAATGGACAGGTGCCCTTCAAATAGCGGAAGGGCGCAGTGGAGTGCAGGGAGAGGGGGGATGGGGGATAGAAAATGGTTCAGAAATCGCATAACGAATTCATGTGGTCCTAAGTGGCGACGATTAATAATTGATTCTGTTTGATATTAATGGGCTGAAGGAATACTGCACTGGAGCGTGTCCAACAATGGTCCTTACCTTGTAAAATTGACTTTGGACCCTTTTATGGTGGGTCTGCTCAGGTTTTAATTACCGTTTTGATAATTGCATGTTTTGTGAAGAAAAGATAGACACAATGCCGTGCAAATGGTGGCCCTGGGGCTCTGTACTAAGGCTAGAAGAAGATGAGAGTTGAAAGCAATTTGTGAACAAGGGCTCACCTGAGAACACAGTTCATTGACTTGTTTGAACTGACAGCGAGTAGTGGGTGAACGGTTTCCAAATTCATGTCAGGGCTTACCAGGCTTACCAGAACAAATGATTTCGTGCTTGACTCGTGTGTCCGTGATTGCAGGTTCGATCCTGGTCGTGGGGAATAATTTTTACCGGACTACGGGGATGGAGGCGACTCCAAGGGTGCCCTTCGTCGGATGTGAAGCAAAGCCGGTGCACTACCTTAGCTTGTGGTGTGATCGATGCAACCCTAACTGCACGGAAAAGAACTCTTTCTACATGGAGTGCAATCCAGGTGTAGGAGATTTCCTGCCCCCTGACGCCGGTAGAGACAAAGTGCGCCAAGAAAGGAATATGCCGGCGTTAGATATGCAAGGGCTTGCTCGTCGTTAGATCTGTCGGCAACTGGCTGTGTAAAACTGCTGCCCAACAGTCCGTTGTTTGTTTGTTGGTGTTTTAGGGCCCTTCAGCTACAAGGTCATTAGAGCCCCGTCCACAGCGTAGTTCTTATGCAGAGACTGCACAGACACTACACTAATGCGACGATTTTTGGGTATTAGCAGTACCCAGTTTTCCCAAGCGGCCACCCATGTCAGTACTAGCTGGGGTTGCGCTGCTTAACTTCAGTGATCAGACGAGAACTGGTGTGCCCAGCGCCTTTCGACGCTGCCCCAACAGTCCGCTCTCTGGGACAAACGGGTACCTAACCCTACCATAGGCAGAAGCAGCGTTGGGATTAATGATTATAAAGTAGCATTAAGTTCCGATGGGTACTAGAGCGCTTTTAATTCAGTTCATCCACGAGTCCGAGAGTCGGATGTTCAGTTGTCCTGGGAATGGGGTGCTCATTTGTCCAGGGCTGAGTGCCCATTTGTTCACAATCGGGTACGCATTTGACCAAGGCTGAGGTAGATATTTATCCACAGTCCAGTACCCATTTGTCCAGGGTTGGGTGTCCATTCATCCAGGATCGGGTGTCCATTTATCCAGGGTCGTGTGTCCATGTATCCGGGGTTAGGTGTCCATTTGTTCAAAATCGGATACGCATTTGACCAAGGGTGGGGGTAGACATTTATCCATACTCGAGTACCCATTTGTCCAGGGTCAGATATCCATTTACCTAGGGAGTCGGTTGTCCATTTGTCGAGGGCCGGGTGTCCACTTGTTCAGAATGGGGTACGCATTTAACCAAGGGTAGGGTAGACATTTATCTATAGTGGAGTAAAAATTTGTCCAGGGTCGGGTGTTCACATATTCAGGGTCGGGTCAATTTGTCAAGGGCCGTTCTCTTTGCCCTCTGAAACCAAGAAAACACAGACCACCCCCAATTATCCAGGGTCGTGTGTCCATTTATCCAATATACGGTTGTCCACTTGTTCACAATCGGGTACCCATTAGACCAAGGTTGGAGTAGACATTTATCCTCAGTCGAGTGCCCACTTGTCCAGGGTCGGGTGTCCACATGTCCAGAGTCGGCTGTCAATTTGTCAAGGACCGTTCTCTTAGCCCTCTGAAAAAGAAAACACAGGCCACCCCATTTATCCAGGGTCGGGTGTCCATTTGCCCAGGGCTTTTCTCTTGGCCCTCTGAAACTAAAAAAGCACAGACCACCGCATTTGTTCAGTGTCGGGTGTCAGTTTGTCAAGGGCCGTTTTTTTGGTCCCTCTGAAACCAGGAAAACACAGACCACCCCCAATTATACAGGGTCGTGTGCCCATTTATCAAAGACCGGTTGTCCACTTGTTCAGACTCGGGTACCCATTAGACCAAGGGTGGGGGTAGACATTTATCCACAGTCGATTGCCCACTTGTCCAGGGTCGGGTGTCAGGTTGTCAAGGGCCGTTCTCTTAGCCCTCTGAAACCAAGAAAACACAGGCCACCCCATTTATACAGGGTCGGGTGTCCATTTGTCCACGGTCTGGTGTCAATTTGTCCAGGGCCTTGCTCTTGGCCCCCTGAAACTAAAAAAAAGACACAGACCACCGCATTTGTCCGGGGTCGGGTGTCAGTTTGTCAAGGGCCGTGTTCTTGGTCCCTCTGAAACCAGGAAAACACAGACCACCCTGCTCTCACCACCACAACCCCTGAAACACAGAACCCCCTGAAAAAACAGAACTGACAGAAGCGATAATAACGGGTCACTTACTTGATCGTCGTTGGCGACTTGAGAAGAAACATTCTTGACATTCTTTGGTGTCACTGACATGCTGACGACGTGTACTTGCCCGGGTCACGTGTTGGGAGGATGCGTGGGTGGTTGGCTGGTTGGTTGCACGATCCTAGGCTGAAGTGCAAAGAAAAAAATTACAAGACAACAAACAATTGTATCCCCAAGAGTCGTTATTTATCTTGTAAGCAAGGATTTCACAATGGCCATTCTACAACTGACCTTATCTGAAGCGTTTCTATTCTTTTTGAATGAACTTGTTGATGCTCAGGTCACTTTAGCGCGTCACTTGCCGAATTCGGGTGGGGGGCTCATGTCAAGACGTTAAATTTTCGCTCTCAGATTTATTGGCGACTGACATGAGATGTCACTAAATTTTATGGACATTGTTAACCCGACGTCTTGTTGGCAGCTAATTCTATAGATGACAGGGAGGGCTGCCAGTGGCACTGACAGAGGATCTTAGGCAGGGACCCTGGAGACCACTCAGGGATTTAGTTACTCTACCGTGACCAAAATAGTTGACCTACTCAGCCGTTGTTTTGTGTCTGTTTTCGGTAATTTACCGCCCGCCAACCCGCCTTGATCTCACAATAGTAGAGTCTATGGCTCGTCAGTCCGAGGTTGCTGGATCCATTCTGGAAGACGCTTGAGAAAGACAAGGGAAACAAGTTTTCCGCCCTTTGAGGTTCTCTTACCTCCACGTAGAAAGAGGCTTGACTTTATCAACCTTTGTATTCCCGGTAATTCCATCTGGGGGCTTTTAACTGATCAATTCGCCACAGTGGTTCCCTGGTAGAATCCTTGATTTGTGAGTTCATGGTTGCAGGTTCTATTCTGGCAAGAGGGAATATGCCCCCTAGTGCGTCTTTTATCCTGGATGGGTATCGCCTAGTGCACTGAATGGGAATCTCCTCGAGCACATTTTGTCCTGGATGGGAATCTCCTATAGCACATCTTGCCTGGATGGAAATCCTCCTAGTGCACCTTTTGTCCCGTTTGGGAATAAACTTGGATATCTTTTGTCCCTACTGGGAATCGACTAATGCACACTTTTTTACCGGATAGAAATCCCCTTTGCACCTTTCGTCCGGTTTGGAATCTCTCAGTGCACATTTGATCCTGGATGGGGATCCCCTAGTGCACCTTAGGTCTCAGTTGGGAATAAACTTGAGTACCTATTGTCCCGGCTCGGAATCTACTGATGCACCTTTTGTCCTGGATGGAAATTCACTTCTGCACCTTTCGCCCTGGATGGCAATCCGCTAGTGCATCTTTTGTCCTGAATGGGAATCCCCTAGTGCACATTTTGTCCTAGATTGGAATCCTCTAATGCACATTTCGCCCCGGGTGGGAATTAACTAGTGTACATTTTGAACCGTTGGAAATCCACTAATGCACCTTTTGTACTGGATTGGAATCCCTTAGTGAGCCTTTAGTGCCGGTTAAGAATCACCTAGAGCATTTTCCGAAGTGGACTAAAGGGGTGTCCCTGCGAAGTGTACACTGTCATATCTAAACATGCAATCAGGAACCTGTCACAGGCTCCCATATGCACCCTCCGTCGGGTGGAAAGTAAAGCTGTTGCACTCCGTGTCAGGAACCCATTCTTTGCGGACGAAATATACGCGTTGATCGGAACAGTAATTTCAGTTGTAGGACTACGCCACCTGGTGACGTTAACTGAGGTATTAGGTGGACAGCTGGTTTCAACCACATAGGTAGGGGCAGGGCCGGCCCTAGAGTTTGCTGGGCCCAAGGCAGCAGGGGATAGAGGGGGTCAAAGGCAGCAGGCGATAGCGGGGCCCCAGTACCAAGTTTTTTTAATTCACCAGCGCGGGGCCCAAGGCGTTCGCCTTGCCCTAAGGCCGACATTGGGTATGGGACCTTTTTATAGGCGGCAAAAAGGGTTAGAAATTGTTATTGCATTATGATAAGCTTTACTGGGCTAGAGAGGATAGCACACGTTATAAAGATGGAACGATTGAGGTTATGGAGTTGTTCTGGAATTGGATACTTCAAAACGGAACCCTCGGGGTTATTTTTAGGGCGGCAAAAAAGCTTTTATGAGGATATTAAATGTCAACATTACATTTCAACTTATCAGATGACGTTTGTTGTTCACTTTTACGGATCTTCACGTGGGCCGTCATAAAACTCCAAATAAGATGTCACCAACCCCTTCCTAGGCGGAAAACCCTCTGCTGCGCACGAGACGTTCTAAAAAGACAAAGTAGACATAGGTACATAGTCTGATCATACAATTCAGCATATGATGTCAATAAAACCGGAGAATCAACAAGAACCTGACTCTGGAATTTCCAGGCCTGGATCCAGATGCCCTGTCCTGATAGCACAGTGCAGGTTTGATCCTGGCTTCTTTCGGAAATGCAACAGAGAAGCCGTCCGTCGGATGGGAAGTAAAGTAGTTGCCTACCATGTGCTTCGTCCGGTGTCACCACTACACGGAAAAGAACCCTTTCTACATGGAACAACATTGTTAGAGCGGGGTAGGACAGTAGGAAGCCAGTACAAGACCCCTCACTGCATGGAATCGTACCCATCATCGTCAGGGTAAAATGTTTATGCAATAATTACGAGACCACCGCCATGTTCTGTAGAAGGGGGCGTACCTCTAATTTCGTCCATTAGACTTCTTAACTGTAATTTACCGTTCTTAACTGTAATTTACCTGTTCCTTTAACTTTTTTCCCGTAAAGTTCTTCCTATCCTTTAATTTACCGACTCACGAAGCTAGGATTTCTTTCAGAAAACCCTCCACAGCACGGAACTTGTGACTTCCTCTTTGTCCACCTTTAGAGCCCGGAATTCCTAACCGAACATCCTCCCTTCGCAGCCCTGACAAATAGTTGAACCTGTGACTTCCGCCATATGTGTTAGAGTGTGGGGGGCATCTGAAAGCTCCTTAACTTCCTCCCTTAAACTTCTTCCAAGCTGTGTAATCACCGCCTGAGTAATCAGGCCCTGAGTTCCAAACAGAAGGCCCCTCACAGCGCGGAACCTGTCTTCTTCTATATTTGCCTTTAGAGGGCGAGCATCTCAAAAGTTCCTTTAGTTTTATCCCTTAACCTTCTTCCTATCCCCAAATTTCTAACTGAGGAAACCCAGATTTCCTGCGGACCCTTCACAGCCCGGAATCCTTTGCAGTCCGGAACCTCTGACTTCCGCCACATTTGTCTTTAGAGGAGGGACATCTCAAAAAGATCATTTAATTTCATGCCTGAAATGTCTTCCTATCCGTTCATTTCTAACTGAGGAAGCCCAGATTTCCTGCCGACCCGTCA
The DNA here is from genome assembly GCA_013389805.1 of Trigoniulus corallinus. Lineage (NCBI taxonomy): Eukaryota > Metazoa > Arthropoda > Diplopoda > Spirobolida > Trigoniulidae > Trigoniulus > Trigoniulus corallinus. Next base: position 4,909,802 of record JAAFCE010006668.1, read on the forward strand.
CAGCCCGGAACCCTTTTCAGTGCGGAACTCCGACTTCAGGCCACATTTGTCTTTAAAGGAGGGACATCTCAAAAGTTCCTTTAACTTCATACCATAAACTTCCCCCTGTGCTTTAATTTACCAAGTGAGAAAACCCGGGTTTCCTGCCGACCCTTCGCAGCCCGGAACCCTTCTCAGTCCGGAACCTCTGACTTCCACCACATTTGTGTTTAGAAGAGGGACATGTCAAAAAGTTCATTTAATTTCATCCCTGAAATGTCTTCCTATCCGTCCATTTCTAACTGAGGAATCCCAGATTTCTTGCCGACCCTTCACTGCCCGGAACCCTTCTTAGTCCGGAACCTCTGACTCCCGCCACATTTGTCTGTAGAAGAGGGACATCTCAAAAGTTCCTTTAATTTAACGCAATAAACTTCTTCCTATCCGTTAATATATCGAGTGAGGAACCCCAGAATTCCTGTAGAAAACCCTCCACATCCCGGAACTTGTGACTTCCGCCAAATTTGTTGGGGGGGTGGTGGAGGGAAATCTTAAAAGTTCCTTTAAGGTTTTTTTTTTCTCTCCTTGTTGTGCTAAACTAGTTTGCGCTACATACCAAGCTGTTTAGTTGGCAATTTGAGTAGGGGGTGGCAAATTAGCATAAATTAGATGAATGAATTTCAGGAATGTGGAGTTGGCATGTTGGGTTGAAGCGGTTAAATGGTTAGTGTTACCAGTGCCCCAAACTTAATTACCGACTGATGCGAGATCGGAATGCTAGTTTACAGTTCTTTTGGTGGTGCGCAGTTGTCTGGGGTGGATCATCTAATTATGTAACGCCTTGTTGCCTACAAGAGCAAAAAAAAAAAAAAAAACAAAAAAACGTAAATTTTGAATGTCCCTAGGTAGAAATTCGAGAGGCTACCATTAAAAAATGACGTAACAAACTAACCTTCTGAAGCATGCAACTGCCAATCTCCTAACCCTTCAGTTAGCATACTACTAGTGTATAGCTCTCCTGAGTGTGGCATCGCAGGATCGATTCTGAAGTAGGTCGCTCTTTTTCTTTTGTGACTAAGACGCCATTTAGGATCGCGTCGGTGGTTGCATGGCTGCCGAATGAGTCCGTGATTTCAGGTTCGATTCCGAATTAGGTCGGCATCTCATTCGCCTGTCTCAATAGTCCAGGTGTTAGCATACTTGACTTCGTGAGGTCATGGTTGCAGAATCGATTCTTGATCGAGGTAGACGATGGTGTGCACCACAGGTAACATCTTCTTTCTGTCGTTTCCGGCAATGAAAGTGTGGGGTAGGCCGGCATCCCCCCACAGGCAACTCATCCAACATTTCTGAGAGATCCAGACGCCTGGCCTGGGGTGCCCCCAGTCAGAGTAGTCTCATCAAGAATAGGGACTAACGTTAGATCACGGACGTGGGGACCCCATACAGGAAAAACAGGGTGTGAAGGGCTGGAACCCGCAGACCCGACCTTGTCATAGGCGGGATAAGCGGGTGATGATGTGGTTTCCGGCACTGAAAGGGCTCTTTAATATGCGAAGGAATTTCAATTTGGTCTATACCGTTTTAACGTCGACCTCCTACGGTGGTGGAGGTGGAGCCTGCTTTATACACCTGGGACTTTGGTACTCGTCTATGCGTACGTTTTATTCCGTGTAGAAAGAGTTGTATTCTGTGCAGAGGGGACATCGGACCACTACCCTTGTTCTCTCTTCCGGCAAGGACCGAACCTGAAACAGCCTCAAGAATCAAGCACGTTCCCCCACTGGTCTCAAGCCTTTCTGTTCCCCTGCAAGTGGAATCTTTTAAGACCTTATTGGTCACCTTCTAAATCATTTTCCGTATAGGAAGGGGTCGTACTTGACAGCTTGCGGGCTCAAGTGCGATGTAGCCTAGTACCAGTATCGATCCTGTATTCATCATTTCACGAATTTTAGGGCCCCAATAAAACCTTCAAGTAAGTACTGTATTCCATAATGTGTTTACTTTCCGGAGATTAGCAGGCCCTTTGTTCCAAAAAAGGACCTTGTTTTTAATGGGGAATGGGTCATGTTTCTAGGAGCATCCTGTGACCTTGTCTGCCAGAGATGGACAGCTTAGATGACCATTAAGTTAAATAAACACTAAAAGACCTTTAGGCAATTGAAGGGAAGGATGTGTGCCCTAGGACAAATTCAACAAACCGTCCTGAAACATTGGACAGGTGGCTTGTTTAAACAAAGTCGTTAAGAAATACACTGAGCACTTGACAGTCTTTTCAGCACTACTTAGTGAACCCTAACTTATTTTTGGGACACTGTACCTTGATATGTGTCCTTTACCTTCATCCATAGCAGGAGGTCCTTTTTCAGGGTTAGTGATATGTAAAAGTTGCCAAGCTACACGTTTAGTTCCGTCGTAGGTGGTTAGAGCCCTTGAATTCCTGAGTCCATGTCGCACGATCGATCAGGCAGGGCCTAAAATTAGCGAAGCCTCAAGTGAGACCCGGTGTCCTTCCGTGGAATGCGTCCTCTACATGGAATGAAATATACGTGTCGATGGGCACAAAATTCAAGGTGTAAGAAGTCGCCCGGCCTCCACCTTGTGGCAATAAATGCGCCCCAGAAGGAGGCAGGCCAGTGTTAAAAAAGGTATGGGCCTAATTGAAATTCCTGGGTCCATAAAAGAGCCCTTTCAGGGCCGGAAATGTGCAATGAATATCCTGAATGGGTAGGGCCTGATTTTGGATACCTCGCACGGAAAGGGATTTTTGTCAACCCCTCTGATTTGTGGAAATCAAAGCTGCAGGGCGCCCAACCCCTTAGCTCCTACAAGGGGCCTCTGTCCTTGATCCATGAAATTAACAGATTTGGTTAATTACCCGGATGTTGATGAGTGCAATTCCCTAATTTCTATTCGGAGGTGACGACAGTTATCACTTCACTCTTGAAGTAGCCATCAATCAACATGACAAACCGGAAGAGCAAAAGGAGGTCCATCACTGTCCGACGGCAACCATTTTGAAAAGCACCTTAGGTGGCAGGAGACCTCAAAGGGTTCAACTCTGGCCTATGGCAGAGTCGTCATCTGCTTCGTGAATTCTGCAGTTGGTAAGGTCGTCTCTGACTGACAGGTTCGATTGGAGCGACATTATGTGGGCCCTACAAATAAGGAAAGTTGAGGTTCGACATGTTTACCTCTCTGATTGGTCATAGGTTCAATCCCGCCCAATTCGGTTCACTTCTTTCTGTCGAAAGGAACGTCCCATTGCGACTCCTGACCCTTTCTACCACGGAATATGATATAAAGGGGAACTGCGTCTCGATGACCGTAGAGGTTGCGTTCTAAACTACTGCATCCGTGGGTCCAGGTTCGATCCTGGACCGAGGTGAGTATGCTCCTGTCAGGCGAGAGAATGAGAGACCCACAGTGCGCCCTTTGTCGGATGGGAAGTAGAACCGTTTTAGCAGCATTTTGGACCCCTGAGCAAACCATTGTGCTAGGGCCCCTGACAGCCACTCACAGGAATAAAAGGTAAATCGTTAATATTAAACACAGATTAGGATGGGGCCAGCGCCTGCTCTAGCACTTAGATGCCATTCCGGACAAAAAGACAAACTGCCGCCCCGGACAAAAGGACAAATTGCCGCCCCTTGAAGAAGCCCTGTTTGCGTGCTCTGTTCTTATACCTACAGCCAAAATGGCCCCCCGGACAAATGTCCGGGTTCCCCCCCTTAGAGCGGGTCCTGATGGGGCCCGTATTCTGGTGGGGTCCCCGGGCAAGTGCCCAGCACACGTGTGGTGTATACGGTGTCACCACTGCACGGAATGGAGCCCTTACAACATGGAATAATATATACGCGTAGATCGAAAACAAAGTTTCCGGGTGTATGAGTTTGATTCCTGAAGTGCCCCAACAAGGATAAATGCGCCTAGGAGTTGCAACATTAGGTTGGCAGCCGGCTGCGCCGTAAAAAATGCCGGCTAAAAGAAGCCCATGTATTCTAGTGAAACAAAAATGTACCTGATCCTGGCGTCGGCGGGAAAACTGGTAGCAATTTGTGTCTGTAGAATTTCAGGTTAGAATTTCGGCTACCATTCCAAGAACGGTAAATTAATTTTGGCAGGAGGAAAGTCTACTAGGGTGGGCCATTATTTTTGAGAATTCTATTCCATTGATGATAAGTTTACACTCAAGGGAAGGGGGCAGAGGGGGACTATTGAAATTTCAATTTTTTTTTTTGACTGAAGTGACCTAGTTTTTAGTCAATTGAGACCCGCCGGTAAGTTCACTGAATGAAAGACTTCCTGTCATTCTTACCGTTCTGGTAATAAGAAATCGGTTTTAATTAAAAGCTTTTCTGTATTCAATAACCCGTCTTCTTAAATAGAAAGTTACCTGTAATGACACGAAGAAAATAAAAATGGATTAAAAATAGATTCTGTGCAGAATAGAAAGAGTTGAATAATATGACCTTTGACCTCAATTCGGTAGTTTTGCAATGTGTCGCCTTGTTAAATGGTTAGGTGGTTGTTGTATGAGTTGCTGAAATAATAAATGATTTTTGGAATGACCCCTCAATCCCTACACATTTACTTCCCTCCCTAACAACTTACCTATTGTGGTCCATTTTCGTAGGACCGGTATGTAGGCCATCCAACTGGTCATTGGGATTTTGGCAACTGTCTCGGTATTTGGTGTACTTTCTGAGTTCACGGTTGCAGGTTCGATGCTAGGCAGATGCCTTCTTTTCCGGGCGAAAGGGAAGCTATTCAGTCGAGTAGAAAGTCGTGCGTCAGTGATGAGAGGGAAGCCCTTTTACCCAATAGGTGATTACGGGTTCGATCCTTGTTTTGGCAGGGGCGAGCGGGAAGCCTTCTGCCCAATGGTTAGCTACATTATCGATCCTGGTCGTGGCAGGGTCGAGAGGGAAGCCTTCTGCCCAATAGGTGGTTACAGGTTCGATTCTGGTCGTGGCAGGGACGAGAAGAAAGCCCTTGTACCCAATAGGTGGTTACAGTTTCGGTTCTGGTCGTGGCAGGGACGAGTAGGAAACCCTTCCGCCCAATAGGGGGTTACAGGTTCGATCCCGGTCGTTGCAGGTAGCTTATTTTTGCCGGGAGAGAGGGAATCCCTTGTTTTTGACACTTCTCTAGGACACCTCTCTAAACCGGACCCCTCAGATCAGGAGACACTCGCTAATCTGGGCACTAATTGTATGAGGCGCCATTGTCCGAATTGAGATCAGCTATATTCTTAGCGTGTATGAGTCTAGTTTAAGGAACACGGGTTCGAAGCTCACTGCATCCACTGCGGAATGTGAAAAGTAGCACCCCTTTCTAACCGGAAACAGATTATCGAAAGTCAGAAAAAATTGAAAATTTTGGGGATCGTCCCTTTCTTCCTGACATAGCTGTCTTCGGAACAGTATGGAAGTCCTCCAGAGGTTCTTTGGAGATCCTTTGGAGGTCCTGTTCCGAGACGACCTTACGTCTGACAGCACTGTGACCGGAAATGGAAGCAAAACTTCTACAATGTCCATTTTGGACCACCTTCCTAGTGAAACAATTAGCTTCAAATCTCTGCGAAGGATTAAATGTCCTACGACAAAGATTTCGTAGGAAAGGGGCCCTAAAAGACCCTCCACGAATTCTTCATTTTTGACTCATGTCAGCCAAAAAAAGTCTTGTGCCCACTCGACGTCCATTTATCACTTTAGCACTAAATATTGCACGGTCAAGAAAAGGGCCAAATGGAGTAGGGATTTCTTTGTGTACACAGTGCCTAAGTAGGTAAGGACCCACCTCTTCCCCTACCCTCCCTTAACCCCATTTGTCAGCAGTTACTTTAGCTGTCAGCAGGACCATATCCATTCACAAGGTCCGAGTTATGGTCACTTGACAGCTTTCAAAGGAGCTGGAGAAGGGACAGGAGGATAAGAAAGGGGAACGGAGTTAAATATTGACAAGAGATGGATTAGAAAAGAGGTTTACTTGACAAGACAAGGGTAATTTCCGAAGTGGTGCCAAGGTAGAAGAGAGAGGATCATCTAAGTGACCAATGGTCCATGACTCTGATATTAAGGCAAATTCCTTAAATAAATATTGGCATATCGTCCATGCAACATTGACCACCAGTGGGGTTGGTGTATAATTCGTATGACTCACCGGCCCTGGAGAGTCAAAGATGAGGAGGTGGCATCCCTGTCCTGAGTAATCTCTGGGCCACAAGAGATTTTAAGATGACTCTTCAATTAACCCTTTTTGAAAGTCAGAACAGTCTTAAATGGGATACACATTGCCAAAATGATGACGCCATAATTCATACGTGCATACAGAGGTCAGGTGTAGGTCATCTAGGTTTTTCATCATCATCATCACCACATCCTTATCCTGCCTGCGGGTTCTAGCCCTCCACTGGGGTTCTAGCCACCAGGTCCCTGTCCACCCCACACGCTACCGTATCCTTACGGACAACCTGCTCCCGCGTCTGCTTTGGTCTCCCCCTGCCCCAGGTGCTTCCAACCACCATGCATTCCTGTACTAATACACATGACCCCATGTGGATTCAGCTCCTCCATCCGACGAAAGGTGCATTTCAGTCTTCTTTCTGACCCGAAAAAGGCCACCCACTTCGACCAGGATCCAACCTGTAACCATGGACACAGAGTGAGGAAGCAAAAGTCATTACTTCTTCGCCACCGAGACGGGACTTTGTCTTTATAACACCTGTAGAGAAAAATTTTAAACAACTTTTGGCAGTCTTAGACCCTGTTGGCCCACCTTGTGGAACCCGAAGTTACTGAAAAGAGAAAGTGGACCCCAGACTGCCACTGGTTGATAACCGAATGCCACATCGACGAGAGAAGGATGATGGCGTAAACCTCCGCCGACGAGGGATTCACAGAATCCCGGGCATCATTCCCTAATTTTAAGCATACGTACGCGGCCTAGGCCCCTATGCGAACTCTCGGGGGCCCATTCGAATCACTCGGCGCCCCTTCTTAGGGTACATAGGCCTCCCAACCTCGCAATATACTTTTCGGGTTGAGTCATCCGCCAGGTGTATTTGGAGGTAAGGTCTCAACGTATCATTAGGTAACTGGTAACTGAATGTCTGCCGCTTCTTTGCCTGGTCTGTGGAACTTGGGTCTTGGGGCCAGTCTCTGGACATGGTTGTGTGCTGAGTACAACGAAATAAAGGGAATAAAAGACCTGAATTCGCAGTCAGGATCCATGCATAAGTGGAATAATGGTGTAATTGTGTCACGGGAGCACTTTTTTGGATATGGCAGAGGGCTACGTGGCTCTCTAACCAGGTGGTGTGCTGTGCACCTGTGACCCAGTTGCACATCCCATGACTTGTCGTGTGCATCCTTGAGGTTACCGACCAGTGCTTTTTTCCTGAAGTTGCGGACAGCGGTTCCGCTCCCGGTCCCGTTAACTTAATTATCCAGTTCTAAATCAACCGGTTGAAATGCTGCCCCTTCCCAACTTGATGGTTCAGTGCTGCAACGCACGCGACTTAAAAGTAAGTGTTTGCAGGTTCGATTCTAGGATGAGTTGGAGGTCTACACTGTGCTCTCCATGGGAAGAGAAGCAAAGCGGTGTGGGGTGTGCGAGGTTACCACTACACGGAATAGAACCCTTTCTATGTGGAATAATATTTTCATATTTATTAGTAAGATTTTCAGGTGTAGGAGCTCGCCCCCCCTCCGGAGTCGCGTCGGTGTAAGAAACGTGTCCTAACGAGGAATACAAACTTGCATTAAAAAAAGCAAGGTGGTGTAGCATTAGGTCGGCAAGCTTTACGTAGCAGGCTCCTTACTACAAGGAATATTATGTGTAATTGGGCCAAATTCCCAAATGGAGGGACACTATCCAACCAGGGGTCGGTAAATTACCTTCAGGGGTTGACAAGCTGACCTTGTGGGGGTTGAATTGTGACCATAGAAGGCTGTCTGAACTTCTCTGTTTACGTCTGTCTACCTTTACCTGAAACGACAATAAATTAATACTGTATCAGTAACCGGAAGTCATAGATGTGGCAACTTGAGGTCTTGTTAGTTTGTCATGCCAACGGGTGGGGGAGTCGGCCAAGCAGATATAACGGGTGCGACCCTGTGGGGGCTGCTTAACATACTTCTGTAAAACCCCTCTCTCTCTCACTGTCTCTCTGCCCTACCTCTCTACCCCTCTCTGTCTCTCTGCCCTACCTCTCTACCCTCTCTGTCTCTCTGCCCTACCTCTCTACCCCTCTCTGTCTGTCTGCCCTACCTCTCTACCCTTCTTTGTCTCTTTGCCCTACCTCTCTACCCCTCTCTGCCCTACCTTTCTATCCCTCTGTCTCCCCCTCTCCTTGTCTGCCTCACTCTCTCACTCTGCCTCCGCCCTCTCGGCGTTACTCTCTCTGGCTCCTGCTCTCTCTCTCTCTCTCTGTACCTGCGCAGAACGTAATTCGTCTGCTTTGCGAAACATACGTTGTACGCCAACGGATCGCTAAATCTCGCTGTTATCGAACCTGGAACCGCTGAAGCAGTACTAAGTCGACCCTGCTTACCCCACCTCTGTCCCAAGTGGGAATCCCGCAAGTGTGCGGAGTGTTTTGCAGTGGAATCCTTCGGACTCCCCCAGGTCTGTGAGTTCTACTGCAGGCCAAACTTCCGGTTTGCGGCAGAACGAGATCCATTTTGGAATGATCACTTGGTAGGTCTCTTGGCTCCCCCTCTTTGCTGTAACAATTCCAATAATTAACGTTATCTAGAACTTGTCAGCCTACAGCTTATTATGCATTTTCTCCTGACATAATCGGGCGAAATCACATGTGCATTCAATTAGGGTCAAATCACCAATCATTATAATTAGTAGCAAACTACGCTTCAGCTGCTAGTCGAAAAAAAGCGCTTTTTTCCTTCTTATAAGCGGAGGAGAGAGGAGGGGGGGGGCAGGGTATTCAGAGGTGTCACACATCAAATAAGATTTCAATAGTAATAATGGGACTCCATTGAATGAATCTGACGTTTTCAAAATGGCTTTGATGCCCAACAGCGTGTGTGAGAGAGGTCGCATTTTAAAGTAGTTAATGTGTTGGAGCAATAAAAACATAGTGTGGGTGGGTAACATGTTCAAGTTCTTCTTCCATCAAGAAAAAGGTAGCAAGTAGCACACCAGAGTGGCAACGTACCAGGGTGGTTGAAGGTTCGATCCTGGCCAAGGATGATAAGAAGGTGACAGGGGTGTTCTGCTGTGTCTACCGTTAACGATTTATGTACATCAAGCTTCCCAGTTGAAATGGCGACGGTGCCGTTCTCCCAAAATGGCGCACACGCACAGTTCTGCACTGCTCCCTAAGTGGTTCCAGATTCGATTCCTGAAAGAGACGTCCCTAGGTCACTAAAACCATTCAAAATACCCAATTATAAATAAGCACACGGGTTACAGCTTGTCCATGTATCAGCGTCATTGGCTCAGGAGATGACCTGCTCGGTTTGCTGCGTCAAGTAGTTCGTGATTCGATCCAGGATCCAGGTGGGTTGGCTTCTTGAGAGAGGAGAGAGAAGCCCCGGGTGAGCCTTCCTTCGGATGAGGTCCCTTGTGGTGTGTAGCGATTCGCTACTTACGATGGCATTGTAAAGTAAAAGATTCCTTTCTACTATGCAACAGGTAGATGAGACAAAATTTCCCAGGGGTAGGAGGTGGCCCTACATTGGAGTTGCAACTTTGGTCGGCAGTCCCAGGTGTACAAGCTCGTTCCCCCCTGGAGTCGGTGGAGAGCCCCAACGAACAGTAGACCGACGATAAATAAGGCATAGGAGGGAAAAGAGTTAGGAGTTGCTTGTTGTTACAGCATGTCCATGATTCCAGGTTCAAATCTGTCCGAAGTATAATGTATATGACGTCATCGCTACGCCGTCAAAGAACCCTTTTCCCGCCTTCCCCGCCCCCCTTTATAGGGCCGTCTGCTGGTTTGGCAGGTCCCCAAGAGAGCAGTTTACAGGTACGTGCGTATGTGCAGCCAAGTTGCGTTGGACATACTAGTTCTCGTGAGATCATTGAAGTTAAGCAACGGACGCCCACGTTAGTACCAACATGGGTGGTTGGTAAAGAACGTTGGGTGCTGTAAATTTCCCTCCCTACATCCTGAATACCTACCTCCTCATCTCCCGCGAGAGGCCTCCTAAGGGTTCGACCTGTTATGGCTGCTTGGCTTACTCCCCAACCCGTGTAGTGTAACATAACATAGGGTCACCAGTACGGGATTCCTCCAAGGGCCCTAGGAGCGCGAAGCGTTGATTTGAGGCCCGACAAATTGGCATTACATTATATAAAAAAATGGGTCTGTAGCGGGCTTAGGGTAAATGCCGTCGAACAGTCCACCTAGGTGTTTTCGGTTCCATCCGGACGAATGAGTACCTAACCCTTCTGGTAACCCAGGTTTGAAAGTTGAGGTTGAGCGTAAAGAACGTGTCTCTTGTTCAAGACCGGTTCGATCAGTTAGTTCATCAGTTCAGATCAGTTAGATCGCAACCCCAGTTAGTACTGACATGGGGTGGCCGATTGGGAAAACTGGGTACTGCTAATACCCAAAAATCGTCGCATAAGTGTAGTGCCTGTTGCAGTCTCTGCATTCAAACTATGCAGTGGACGGGGTTCAAATGACATTGTAGTTGAAGGACCTAAACCACCAGAAAACCTAACCCAAAGGGACAAAACTATGAACCTGGACCTCGGGTATCGTCGAGGAAAAAGGGGTTAGTGGGTACTGCTTTTCGAAACCGGTTCACGAGTCGTTATGATAGCTCAGGTAACTTGAATGAGAAGTGGAAGGACGAAACGCAGTTGGAGAGGTAGGAGGGTGAGGAAGAGAAGGGTTTGGAAAAGGAGGTCTGGAAGGGGGTGCATCTCCGATTTACGGTATGATAAAGGGTGATGGAAAGTAAGGAAAAGGAGAGGGGAATATTTTTTTTTTCTACCAACCTGTATTATATATAAAAGCCAGATGCGACAAAATCACCCAATGGTGGACATTAATGTTTGTTGAAAGCAAATTAATGCCCTCCTATATAGTGTTCTAGCGTGTATTTTATCTGTTTTATCATGTTCAAGTTTCAAGTTAACATGACCCAGACAGCAATCTGTTTATGTAGAAACTGTAAACCTTTCACAACTGGCGACTTGAAGCTAAACTACGGATGTCTGGTGGTAGTGGTGTCGGTGGTGTGTTCCCCAAACAGGGTGCTAAGAGAGAGAATGAGCCGAAAAGAGAGGGGTAGAGGAGGGAGAAAGGGGTGGGCTATGAGAAATATGTTTTGTTTCTTTCCAGTAGAAAGCAACCAACTTGAAGGTAGGGAACTGGAAAGAAAAAAAACATTATCATAAACTCATTATATTAACTAGCATTAAAAACTTACAAGTGCAGTTATGGCTGCCATGTTGCTTGTCTCAACTACCAAAACCAGAGGGGGAAAATTTGGATTTTTAACGCCGAAGATTTTTTCCTTTCCTCCGCAACAACAAATATGCGCCTCGCGTAAATCATTCCACCAAATACATATATGAAGTTATACAAGTAGTCAGAGGAGGAGGAAAGGGGGAATCAGTTTTGTTTACACCGCAAAACTGGTTGTGCCTAAAGTAGGCGGGGTCAGTCAGTCAGGCCAGCGATCAACCACAGTGTCCTAGGTCGTCACTCTACTGTTTGTTTTGTTGGGTTGGCGGTTTAGGGCCTTTCAACTACCAAGGTCATTCGAGCCCCGTCTGCTGCGTAGTTCTAATGCAGAGTCCGCACAAGACACTACGCTGTTAGGACGATTTTTGGGTATTGGCAAGTACCCAGTGTTCCCAAGCGGCCACCCATTTTAGTACTAGCTGGGGTTGTGTTGATTGACTTCAGTGATCAGACGATGGTGTGTCCAACGCCATAAGCCGCTCCCTGTTGGCTTGGTGGTTTAGGACCCTTCAACTACGCAGGTCATTCGAGCCCCGTCCACAGCGTAGTTCTAATGCAGAGTCTGCACAGATACTACGGTGTTACGACGATTTTTGGGTATTAGCAAGTACCCAGTATTCCCCAACGACAACCCATGCTAGTACTATCTCGGGTTGGTGCATCCAACGCAATACAGCCGCATCACGTCACTCTACATCAGGGCCCATAACTCCCTTACTTCTCCACTAGAGATTCTAGGGGGCTATATCAAGGAGATACAGAGCCATAGGCGGCATGACAACGGGCATCCTCTCCTAAAGGCCGCGGAATCACAGGCATCCTTTCCTTGAGGCCTTGGGATAGCTTTCCACAAGGAAGAGAGGAACCTAGGATAGGTTTCCAGAAAGAAGGGAGGAACCCAGGATAGGTTTTCTAAAGGAGGAGAGGAAACTAGGATAGGTTTCCAGAAGGAAGAGATAGCCCTAGGAGAGATCTCGAAAAGGAAGAGGGATCTAGGAATACTTTGCAAAAAGGAAGAAAGGATCTTAGGGTAACATTTCAAAAAGAGGAGAGGGCCATAGGCAGCAAAACAACAGGAATCTTCTCCTGAAGATCCTTGGATAGCTTTTCAAAGGGAAGAGGGCTACAGACATCCTCCCCTAGAGGCCCTAGGATAGCTTTCGAAAAGGAACAGTAGCATTTAAAAAAGAGAGGTTCATAGACAGTTAAGCAGGCGTTAAATAAATCAAATGTAGACCTATCGTTCTTCTGTCGGCGGTAAATTACCTGCAGAAGTTTAGACTAACCGTTCCTTTGTCGGTAAATTACCTGTTGACATAAACCGCCGGAGTTAATTTACCTGTAGACGTACACAAGCCCGCGTAAAAATTACCTGTAGACTTATACAAGCCGGCGTCCTCAAACTGGCGTTAAATTACTTGTAGAAACAACCGACGTTAAACTACCTGTAAACGTAAACAAGTCGTCGTTAAATTACCAAGTGAAAGAAACTGTGCTAAACGAGCGCCATTCTGTCGGTAAATTACCTGTAAAAGCTCGACTTCTTATCGCCGGTAAATTACCTTTAGAGATACATAAACTGGCTCTTAATAACCAGCCCGTCCTTCAGAGTGCTCGCGTGCTCGATGTCATTTGCCCAGCCACGAACCTTGAACATCGGTATCAGAGCATATGATCAGGATCTAAAAATGAGATCAAAATTGAAAGATTCACGAAAGAATAATCCTTGTAAGGCCCCTCGCATATTTTGATACTGAGCCTGGTTCTCTAGGCCCACCCACACACCCCTTCCATCTGCTCCACAACCAAAATCGGTAAGTGATGATATAAATACTCCAACCTCTTCACAGAGGTTTGCACTTTGACGCAATTTAACTGTATATTTTACGGTGTAGCAGTTGAGTCATCAGCATGAGTACGTCGAGGAGGAAGAGGAGGAGGAAGGGACCAGTCATGAACCTATTCTAGGACAATTATTTTGGTTTTCAGACCTCAAGCGCTTCCCTTAACCAAATTGCAAATCAAACTTTGGTCCTGGTATGGCCTTGTCCTGTAAAAGAGCCCTCTTTATGTAGACAAATGAAAATCAGAAGGCTTCACTGATTTCAGGCTCCAAAAAGTTCACGCCCTGTGTCAATCCCAAAAATACACTTTTTTGGATGACCCTGAATATAGTACAAAGAAGCCCTGCCTAACCTCTGCGATGTTCTTGCTTTTGTCTGGAAGACCCGCCTAGGTGACGGAGAGGCATCGGACTCGACTACTTTTGGAATCTGCTTCAGCTTTTCTCTTTCTGGCGAGTGTGAAAGGAGTCCCCAAGAGAAGAGGCCCCCGTCGCACAGTGGGGCAAGATGCTCCAAAAGTTGGCCAAAACTCAAAAATTGAAGTTTAGCTTTCACCCTTTCTACACGGAACGTGTAACCTGACAAAATTCCCAGGTTCAGGAGTTCGCCTCTCGTGGAGGGAACTTGCCCTAATAAAGAAAAGTAGGCTGAAGATAAATGAGTAGGGGCAGTGTCGTCGCTAGAGTTGGCGTCATTCCCTCTCCCGAAAAAAGCCGCTTCTTCTGCTTTGGTGTCACCCCCTTTTCTCGTGGTGCGAGTGGTGTTACCCGGTGCGGCCCGCTGACGCCACTGAGTAGGGGTTGCAGTATTAGGTCGGCAGCCGGCTGCGTCAAACTGGCTGGCCTTTGTATCCAAAAGGGACAAATGTGTGTATCCGGCCCTTTGGTAGGCGAGCAATTTTTGTATAGAAGACACCTGCCTTAGGCGGGAAAAAGACTGATAACTATTGTTATTTATCCATCTGGAAGACAGTTGAGTGTCCACTGGTGGTGTTGTTTTGTCCGGAAGACAATTTAGTACCTGACCCTGCACAGGCGGGAAAAGTTGCTAATCACTTTAAAATTTTCTACACAACAAAAGGGCAAGTGAGTCGACTGGACGCATCAGTTCTCGTCTGATCACTGAAGTTAAGCAACGCAACCCCAGTTAGTACTAAAATGGGTGGCCGCTTGGGAAAGCTGGGTACTGCTAATTCCCAATAATCGTCGCATTAGTGTAGTATCTGTACAGTCTGCACTAGAACCAAACAGTGGACGGGGGTCTAATGACCTTGTAGTTGAAGGGTCCTAAAACACCAGCGAAACAAAAACAAAATGGGAATGGTGGGCTACATCCCGCAGACCCGACCGTGCCATAGGCGGGGTAAGAGTATGATGATGGCGTTCTATACCTGCAAGATACAGTTGAGTGTCCAATCCTGCCATAAGCGGAAAAGGGCTGTAGCAATTGTTGCTTTATACCTCCAAGACACAAGTTAGTATCCATCCAATCCTACCATCCGCGGGAAGGGCTGGTAGCTATTGGTGTTTTTTCATCTGGAAGGCGGTTGAGTATCCGACCCTGCCACAAGCGGAAAAAAGAGTAGTAGTTGTTTTATGATTGAAGACAGAATGTCATCACCATTCAGGACTTGGCGAGTGACGTCATCGACAGTGACAAGCTTCACCTACCTTCTCTCCCGTAAACAAGTCTTATTTTTGCAGTTTGAGCCTGAAGATGACATCACTAAAAAACAGATTTGTTGAAATTGACAACTTACATCCGCATTCTTGTCCCCATAATCCCATATATCCAACAAGCCGGTTCGGTTCGCCTCTGGGGTTGACTCGGAGTTGTCGGTAGTGCGCAGTCTCAGTAAAACTCTGTTTGCCATCTGCTGAGTACAGCTGTGCTTTCAAACACTGTCTTTAAAAAGAGAGAGGGAGAGAGCGATCTTCGAAAAAACGACACCGTAATTATAAAAAAACAGGGTTCGTCATCTGTTCTTACCGCCAACCTGCACCAGGTGCACGTGCAGGGTCATTTTGACTTAAAAGAGCACTTGCCTAAGGCACACTTACCCCGACGCGAGGAAGGGGATGACTGACATATAGTAAAAGTCCTCCAAGATTTTGCTTCGTTGGTGTTTTAGGGCCTATCAACTACAAGGTCATTAGAGCCCTTTCCACCGCATAGTTTTACTGCAGAGGCTGCACAGGTACTGCACTAACGCGACGATTTTGGGGTATTAGCGGTACCCAGTTTTCCCAAGCGGCCACCCATATTAGTAGTACTAGCTGGCATTGCGTTGCTTAATTTCAGTGATCAGACAAGAACTGGTATCATCATCATCATAACCTTATCCCGCCTACGGCCGGGTCGGGTGTGCGAGTTGTAGTCCACTCCCGCCTATCTCCCACCAGGTCCCCGTCCACGACACACGCTGCCACATCCTTATGGACAACCTGCTCCCACGTTCCCCTGCTTTGTCTGTATCGTTCGTTTGTTCGTTGGTGTTTTAGGGCCCTTGAACTATAAGGTCATTAGAGCCCCGTTCCCTGCGTAGTCTTAATGCAAAGACTGGAGACACTACACGAATGCGACGATTTTTTGGATATTAGCGGTACCCAGTTTTTCCGAGTGGCCACCCACGATTGTACTAGATGGGGTTGCGTTGCTTAACTTCAGTGATCAGACGAGAACTGGTGTATCCAACGCAATGAGCCGCTCCCAGTCCTCCAAGAAATCCTAGAGCAGAGGTCCCACTAACATAGCAGGAGGGCAGAACGATTCTCCTCTCTAAAGTATCTACATCACCACCGTTCCACCACTGGGGATTGAACTCTAGCTCACCTGCAGGACTAGCGACTGCCCAACCATTCACGCCTAGTACATCACTTAGACCGCCTCGAAGCACTACTGGGTCAGTGGTTCCAGGTTCGATTCTACGCCTTCCGTTAGATGGGACGTAAGGTCGGTGCTCTACCTTGTGGTGTGCAGGATGTCACCACTGCGCGAAAAATAACCTGTGCATCTTGACTTAGAAGAGCATTTGCCAATGGTACACATGGCTTACGTAAAGAAGGTGGGTGACTCTGACGTACGAATAGGGCCCTTCCTACATGAGTCCTCCAAGAACCTGAGTCCTAAACGTGATAACGGAGTGATTTTCCGCCCTGTCGTGTTGGATATCGCTTCCACTACCAGGTTTTCATATGGTTTGGTTTCCACTTCCAGGTTTAGGAGCCCGCCGTCTAGCGTCGCATGGAGGGTAAAGCCTAAATTTCTGGGCAGCCGCTCCGTGTGCAGTGATTTAAGAGTACATTTTTAATTTCCTCGGGTCTAGGAGTTCGCCCCTGGCGTCGGTAAATTACTTTCAATATTAGAAAGGAATGCCAGCGTTAAATATACCTTACCTTAACTTAACCTCAAGAAAGGTGTGAATTGCCGCCTATTAATTCAAGCCATTATTAATAAGCTATTATCGCTTATTTGATAGCTAAAAGCGCTTAAAAGGGAATTTCTTGATCAAGGTCAGGAGGGTACACAGTCATATAAAGGGTATGCTATGAGTGCGCCTTCTTTTACCCCAGGCCCAAACCGACAGGCGAGGTAAACACCAACAACACCACACATTGACAAGTTCAACCCTGGCGATTTGTACCTGCAGTCTTGCACATGGGTATTAGTTGAACCTGAATGTGCAGGGTCACCTGCGCCAAAAATGAGTAAACTGCGTCCGTGGTTGGGATGCGTTCTGGATGGGAATACCCTAGTGCATCTTTCGTCCCAGTTGGGAATAAACTAGTGTACCTTTAGTCCCGCTTCGGAATCCACTAAAATCCGTAAAAAAACCGTCCAGCATATCGCCTCTGTGTCCATTCAGACAGACAAAGATAGGTACCCGACCCTGCCATAGGCGGCAAAGGGGTTAGCAGTTGCTTTGATTTTGGGTTTCAACTGATTAATTTACTGTACTTGGGTAGTTCACTGATGAAATCCTTGATTTGTAAATCCATGGTTATAGGTCCGATTCTGGGAGGGATGAGTGATAACTTCTTTGCAGGGCAAGTGGGATGATGTCGCCTAGTTCACTCTTTTCCCCTGGATGGGAATCCTCTAGTTCAGGGGTGGCCAACAAGTCGATCGTGAAGCCAATTTTGGTCGATCACTTGCGATGTGTGGACTTAAGACCCGCCTCGGTGACGTAGTGGTTCAGTGTTTCTAGGTTCGATACTGGACCGAGGTGGGTCCAGTATCGAACCTCTCCCTCCCCACTTTGACTACGCCTATGACAACAAGTCGATCGCGACACATTTGTGAAATAAAAAGTAGATCTTATGTACACAAAAGTTGGCCACCCCTGCTCTAGTTCACCTTTCGTCCCAGTTGGGAATCCACTAAAATGCCGTCCAGTATATCGATTATGTGTCGTTTCACACACAGAAAGATGGGTATCCGACCCTGCCATAGGCGGGAAAAGAGTTAGTAGTTGCATTTTGACTTTGAAGATGACTACTTCACTCCTTACCATTTTAGAACAATCGGGTTCAATCCGTTATCTTCACTTAACTTTTTCAAGTCATAAAACCTTGAAACTTTTGTGTTTAATTTCGTCACCATATTCATTTTAGGAGAAAAAAAAGAACAACCCTTTAGTGACTTTTTTTGAGTTAGGTGTTGCACGCTAGCTTATGGCCTCGAGCGGTTGACATTGAACTTCTCAAAGTCTGTATAGATTTATAGGTTTAGCAATAGGTTTTGAAAATTATAATTTTATTCATTTCTTTGAAAACACCCACGGGCCAAGATCATGTCTCCTACGAATGTCATACGTACGAATTTCTGAAATGGATAATAAATAGCATTCTGATCTACACCCAAGAACGTTTGACTACAAAATTGGGCGGTCCCCCTCCCAGTTTGGACGGATACTTCTAGAGGCTGGGCTATGTCAAAGGCAAGTTTACTACCTACATATTAATTCGGCAATTAACTTCTCTTATTATTAGCCTGCCGAAAATTATCACCCGTCTTTACTCTTGGATATGTCATCCAAGTACCCATTTTTGTCCCACTAGGACACATATGAGATGCGTAGTACGGTCTGCTTTCCATCCAATGGAAGGCCCAACTGTTTGGGGCGCTTTTCGATCTGCACGTTGCATGTACTGACCTGCCTCGGTGACGCAATGGGTAGCGTGTTGAATTTACCGCACCAATGGTTCCAGGTTCAGTACTGGGTCGAGGTGACTTCTTTCGGACGATGAGATTTGCACGTAAATGAACCCTCTCTACAATGGAACGGGTAGATGAAACGAAATTTTCAGGTGTAGGAGCTCGCCCCCTTGGCGTCGCTGTGAAAGAGAGGCCGAATAAACCAAACCATCTCCAGCCAGTATCGAACCAGGAACCACTGACGCAATGTCGAGCACGTTTGCTATGCGCCACCAAAACGGCTCGTTATGATGGTTTTGTATGAGTCGACTACTTCCTTCTAAACCTGAGTGGGAGGTAAGATCATTCAGCCCCGACCAGGAGGGTCTTGGGCTGAAAAAGAGGGCGTGAATGGCATGTGCCTACTGCTAAAGTTTGGAAATTTCCACACGGGCCATCAACATTTTCCCCCACAAAGTCTAAAATACAAAATTTATGCTTCCAATTTTGCCATTTCCATAAAGAGTTTTTGTGGCTGTCCAAGTGAAAAGTTCAACATCCTCCACTGGGGTTATTTATTGGTCCATATTCATCACCGTTCCTAATCCTTTACCCGCCTACGGCAGGGTCCGGGTACCCGTATGTCACATCGCAATTGGGAACACAACCCAGAACCCAGACGACCTGAGTGGCTAACCCAGTGCTGCAACGACTAGTTAGGGCAGTTTTGCTCACCGACGCCAGTCCATTTATAAAGGATTGTCTTCTATGCAATAGTGACGTCGGACACCCCACACGGAGCACTGGCATTGCTTGCTACGGAAGGCAAGCTTAGAGCCTGTCTCGGTCAGGATTGATGTGGGCCCAAAAGCACCAACAAACAAAAATCTTTGAACCTCTGTCTCTGAACAGGATCGTCTTTCAGCCACTCCCCCTTTCGCATATTTTATGACTTGCTCTTCTTTGATGTCTTCAAAGGACCTTGTCTTAGAAATATGAATCTGACCACTGAAGTTAAGCAACGCAGCCCCAGCTAGTACTAAAACGGGTGGCCGCTTGGGAAAACTTGGTACCGCTAATACCCAAAAATCGTCGCATTAGACGATGACCGTGTAGTTGAAGGGCCCAAAAACACTAACAAAACCAAAAGGACACACCAGTTCTCGTCAAATCCCTGAAGTTAAGCAACGCAATCCTAGTACCGACATGGGTGGTTGGTTGGTTGAGCAGCCTCCATATGATCCAGCCCGTTAATGAGATTTGAAATTGGGAGCTCCATCTCAGCGGGTGGAGGGAAACTTGGTCTTAGGACCTCCAAACGGGTCTTAGCTGTGCCCTTCCTGTACCGTAGGCGCAAAAGGAGTAATCCCGAGTGCTGAATATCTTTCTTGACTGTGCAACAGTGGATCGGTAACCTAGACTACTTTCTGCTGTTTTTTAGCCTAGAATTGGGGGATCATATTCCTCTTGAATCAAACGGAAGAAACCACGTTCTTGAAACGGAATCTGATGTAGGAGTGGAATCGTTCGTCATACGATCGCTCTGCTGGGAATTAGCAGGAGCATTTCTTCATGAAAGTTACCCGACAAAGTCTAGAAATGTATACGGACATTAACCTCACAAACATTTAAAATTGAAATCCCCGATTTAATTTGGAGATACACCATCGCCATCTTCTGTGAGGGTTACCTCGGGGACCCGGTCACGTTTGATCAGTTCTGAATGGTTTTTGGCCTTGCCACTAGACACCCTTGGACCTGCCTCCGTGCCGCAGGAGGTAGCGTACTCGATTACTGCGTCAGTGGTTCTAGGTTCGATACTGAATCGAGATGGGTTGGTTTCTTCCGGGCGGGAGAGAGAGAGAGAGAGAGACAGAGACAGAGACAGGGATAGAGATAAGCCCCGAGTGCACCTTCCGTCGGTTGAGTTGTAAAGCCATGGTCCCATGTGGTGTACGATGTCACCACTGCACGGAAAACTACCCTCTCTGCTATGCAGAGCGTAGATAAGAAAAATCCCCAAATATAGGAGCTCACCTCCCCTGTCGTCGGTAAAGTTCCCCAACGAACAGTATACCGATGATAAATGAGCGGGAGCGACGAATTGCGTTGGACACACCAGTTCTCTTCTGATCACTGAAGTTAAGCAGCGCAACCCCAGCTAGTATTGACATGGGTGGCCGCTTGGGAAAACTGGTTACTGCTAATACCCAGAAAACGTCGCATTAGTGTAGTGTCTGTGCAGTCTCTGCATTACAATTAGGCAGTGGGCGGGGCTCCAGGGACCTTGTAGTTGGAGGGCCCTGAAACACTAACGAAATAAAGGAACGCGGCTTTACTTCCTATCCGACGGAGGCGCACTGGGGGCTTCTCTCTTGCCCTGAGACCGAACAAGACAGTTCTTCCCCTCTGTGACACTGGGTGCTTCGATACAGAATCAATGTTTCCAAGTTCTACCCTGAATCGAATTGGGTTGGTTTGTTTAACAGGCGGAAGAGAGAAGGAGATGAAACTGTGGCCCTTGTAAGTCGGCAAAATTCACGAGTTTAGCAGCTTGGTGAAGGACACGTGCCAAAATGGATCAAATTAATCCGACGGTAAATAAGTAAATAGGATTGAAGCAATAGGATGGAATCCGGTTGCGTAAAAATGCTGTCCAACAAATCGCTCATGTTCTCCAATAAGACAATAGTGGTACCTGACCCTGCCATAGGCTGGAAAGGGTTTTGTAGCTGTAATTTTGTAATTTGCATGACTGTGACTTTACCTCAGAAACGCCACTGCAACTTCTGAACCAGCACTCAAAACTTTTGCTTTAAGTTGCTGGTCGAAGTCCTGATTCATTTCAGATCATGTATTAATAATAACGCCTGCACTTGATTCTATTTGGGACTTGAGACAAATTTCGGTCAGGAAGGATATGGGCATTTACCTCTGTCAATTTCATAAATGGCATTAATTTTCAGACATTTTAAAGTTCACTTGATCCGCAGAGGTAGCCTGCTCGATTAATATTTTAGTGGTTCCAACTTCGATCCTGGATCGAGGTAGACTGGCCTCTTCGGTCGCTCTCGGGCGAAGAAGTAAAGTCGGTGTCCGTCCTACCGTGTGCGGTGTGTACGATGTTACTATTGCACGGAAATGAACCCTCTGTAGTATATAAGCAGGACATCGGTTACAGTCTTACGAGGTGTAGGAGCTCAGTGGAGGGCCTCAACGAACAGTAACCCGACGACCAATAATCACAAGGGTTACAGCATTAGGTCAGCAGCCGGCTGCTTAAAAATACTATCCATCAGAGACGGCCTTGGATGGTGGGTAGTACAAGCAGCCGCTCGGGGCCTCCCGCTGAATAGGGGCAGTTTAAACTTGTGTAATTATCATTTGTAATAAGATACTGACAGAACTTTAACTCTTCATACTCTATCCCAAATTGTACTTGCCCAGGGCCTCCCACTTCGTACTTGCCTTGGGATTGATTGATTTGTTGGTGTTTTAGGGCCCTTCAACTACAAAGGTCATTAGAGCCCCGTCCACTGCATAGTTCTAGTGCAGAGTCTGCACAGACACTACATCATTAGCGGTACCCAGGTTTCCCAGTACTGAAGTTGCATTGCTTAACTTCAATGATCAGATGAGAACTGATGTGTCCAACGCAATACAGCCTCCCACTTCTTAGGGCCGGCAAGCCATTCATGTGTCATAGTGTGACACAAATGAGTCCTAGGACCCTGCCATCAGCCATAAAAAGGTGTTGCAGTTGCTTTTTAACTTCAAGTTGCGAGACCACGTCTTGAATACATTAATACGCTTAACTGTCGGTTAGTTACTTTATAATCGCTGCATTTAATTGAAGACTTGATTATTTAAAGACTGCCGTGGGGGCCCTTTTAAGAAAGCGTTTATGATATTACCTTTTGCGTGATTGACTGGAATGATCATAGTCGGATTATGAAATCTACAGAACCTGAAATTGAAGAAACAGATTAGGAAGAGAGTGTTGTTTGAGCCGGCTTGTGACGTGTGATACATAAAATGACATTTAATAAATTTTTTAAAGACTTGTTCTAATTGACTGGAAGATATGTTCACCTTCCTCAACTAGAGATAAAGTTGAAATGGAATTTCTTCAGATTATTTATGACGAATATCATTTGAATTACATTGTACATAACTTTATTTCTACCGTTGCCTTGACATCCTCTGTAGGAGTAGAACTGAAAGTATTGCAGTGTAAACCATATCAATACATGATATGGGATGAATAACTCTTTAATAACTTACCCTATTTCTTCTGCGGTCAATTTCAACCTTCGTGTAAATCATATAAAAATGATACAAATAGGTTTTTGTTAGTTGATTTCAATATTGTCTGCAGCCGTTAGACTGACGAAATTCAAATTACAAACGGTCGCGTCTTTGCAATTCGAAAAAACAAATGGCGATCGAAAGTTCGAAATGGGGTCACTCACATAACACCGAATACTTATTGATTTCAGTGCACAGTAAAAGGGTTTAATATTGTTAAAATTGACATTAAAATCTTGAGTAAGAATGCGTAGTCACGCCAGAAGCTAACTTATTTTTAATAACTACTCTTCAACTGTGTCATTATTATTTTTTTCGGCAATTTACTTCATTTTCTAATGAGTTACTTATGTTCCACAAGGATAAAGATTCAAAACAGACATTCGACACTAGAAATTTAACCTACTTCTCTCGGGGATCAGGTTTAGAGAGGTATCAATTGCACAATCAAGGGGGAAAGGGGGGCAAGAAATAAGTCCCCCCCCCACACATTCTTTAAAATATAATATTCGCAAAGAACTGTCTCGTGTTTAGCCAACTTACGTGTTAAAGATCAATTCATAATTTCTTAAAGCAGTTGCACTCGCTATCTTTTCTTTCTTCGCACTTGACATATGGTCATGTCTCTCTGGAATGATGATGGCCCCAAGATTGAAAGCCTGGTATCCCCTAAGGAGGTATCCCCTGAGGAGGTATTCGCTGAGGAGCAAGTCCAACCTTGGAGTAAACAACACAGAGGCGGAGGTGGCAGGGACGCCTCATTCATTTGTTGTTGTTTGTTCATGTTTTAGGGCCCTTCGACTTCAATGGTCATTTGGGTCCAGAAAGACAATCACACCATGGTTGGGGTGTAAAGGGTCATCCCACCATGTGACACTAAATGAGGGCACAAGCCCAATAAAAGCAATAAGAAAATAAATCTGCACACCTCACTCATTTTATAGACACTGTATCTAAGGACTACGAAAGCTTGAATTTTGCCTTGGGCCTTCATGAAACATTCCAAGAGCTAATAATGTTTAGGGGAACTCCCCAACTATTACTAGCATGGGTGACCGCTTGGGAACACTGGGTACTGCTAATGCCTAAAAATCTTCGTAACAGCTTAGTGTCTGTGCAGACTCTGCATCAGAACTACGCAGCGGAGGGGTCTCTTATGACCATTGTAGTTGAAGGGCCCTAAAACATCGAGGGAATCTCCCCGGTGCAGTTCCAACATTTGAATTTGATTGATTCATTGCTGTTTTGGGGTCATTAGATCCTCGTCCACTGCGTAGTTCTAATGCAGAGACTGCACAGACACTACGCTAATGCGACGATTTTTGTGTATTAGCGGTACCCACGTTTCCCAAGTGGCCACCCATGTCAGTGCTAGCTAGGGTTGCGTTGCTTAACTTCAGTGATCAGACGTGAGTCTCTTCCTCTCTGAATCTCTCCAGTGCATTCTTTGTTTCTGAGTCAAAGTTATGGAACTTTCTAATGGACGCCCTGCGTTGTCAGTGGACGGCAAAAGATGGGTAATAAGGGAAGAAAAGCATTAAGACTGTCATCATCATGCCCTTATTCTGTTAGTGGTTGGGTCGGGTCTGCGAGTTCTAGCCCTCCACTATCGCCGCCCACTACACGCATTACCAAATCCTTACGCAAACTTGTTGTTGTTGTTTGTTGGTGTTTTACGGTCCATTCAACTACAAGGTCATTAGAGCCCCGTCCACAGCATTGTTCTCATGCAGAGACTGCACAGACACTACACTAATGCGACAATTTTAAGGTATTAGCAGTATCCAGTTTTCCCAAACGGCCACCCATGTCGGTACTAGCTGGGGTGCGCTGCTTAACTTCAGTGATCAGACGAGAACTGGTGTGTCAAACGCAATTCTTCGCTCCCCACAACTTGTTCCGACTTCTGATTTCGGTTTCCTCTGCCTCGCCTGCTTCCAACAACCTGCTTTTCCTCCTTTCACCTCATCGTATGTCCCTCCTTCCGCGATGTCCGTGAGTGATGGAGAGTAGACACGAGCTACCCGTAGTTCGTGTCTACTCTCCACCGCCCCCCTCCACTCATGGACCGCAGCATTTGTATGTCATCTACTTGCATTCCATTTACGTGGCTCCTCCTCACTGCCCAACACTGATCCACCTGGCCTAACCACTGACCTATAGAATGTCCCTTTTTACATAATTGGGACCCTACGATTACACAGGACTCCACTTGCCTGTCTCCACTTCAGCAACTCGACATGATCCTATGATCCTAGGTACTTAACCGCGAAGGGCATGCTAAAGACCTTCATGGAGTACTCCCAGGGGTTATAATGTTGCAGGAATTTGAACTCCGGTAATAAATTTCTCCCTCGAAATTTCTGTCATTTCCAGTTCGCCTTTTGACTTTTCGTCTTCTGCCAATTTGCTACTTTCGGTACTTTTTTAATGAACACCCTACCTTGTAGGCAGACGGCAGGCAATAAAAGCAGCTGCTAATTGTTTTGCTACCTTTGGCAAGGCCGGGTACCCATTTGTGTCCATTTGGATGGACACAAGGGTGCTACTGTATATCGAGCGGCACTTTTACGCTGCTGGCTTCCGACCTAAGCTGCAACCCCTATGCTTATTTATAGTTGGCCCTCTGTTCATCGGAGCACTCTACCGAGTTCCTACACCAGGGAAGTTTGTCTCATCTATCCGTTGCATAGTAGAGAGGATTCTCCTACTTGGCACCACACGGGGCCACGGTTTTATTTTTCAACCGACGGGGCCTCTCTTCTCTATCTCCCGGGGTCTCTCTCTGTCTCTCTTTGTGTCTCACTTCCTCTGTGTCTCTCTTTCACTGTCTCTCTCTATCTCTCTCTTTTTTTTTTTGCTCGAACTTCAATCCGGCCGTATCGCGGCTGTATTGAGTTGGACACCTTGGACACACC
>JAAFCE010006668.1:4944367-4970208 GCA_013389805.1 Trigoniulus corallinus
GTGAGAGAGACAGAGGGAGAGTGAGAGACAGAGGGAGAGTGAGAGAGACAGAGGGAGAGTGAGAGAGACAGAGGGAGAGTGAGAGAGACAGAGGGAGTGTGAGAGAGACAGAGGAAGCGTGAGAGAGACAGAGGAAGCGTGAGAGACGGAGGAAGCGTGAGATACAGATGAAGAGCTGGAGAGACAGAGGGAGAGCGAGAGACAGATGACGAGCTGTAGAGACAGAGGGAGAGCAAGAGACAGCGAGATAGAATGAAAGAGAGACAGTGACAGACTGCGGGAGAGAGACGGAGCAAGGCAGGGAGAGACAGTGAGAGAGACAAACCGGGCGAGCGACAGAGGCAGGGGAAGCGAAGGAGACGGGGAGAGCGCGAGACAGACCGAGAGAGAAACAGCGAGAGACAGAGCGAGATGGAATGAATAAGAGACAGAGTGACAGACTGCGGGGGAGAGACGGAGCAAGGGAGTGATAGGCAGCGAGAGAGTGATAGAGGAAAGTGCACCTCTAATAGAGGATAAATAACCGACTACACACTGTTCCAGGGTCGATCCTGGCTGTGACGAGAAAGGGAAGCCCAAAGTACTTCTTCCGTCACTAGGAAAGTTAATTCTTTGTTTACCGCTTGGTTTGCCCGATATAACTCCCACAAGAAAACAGACCACCGACGTTGAATAAGCAAGGGATCGCAGCATTAGGTCGGTTGCCGGCTGCGCGTCAGAATACCCTTCAGTACATCACCCATGTGTTTCTTTGGGACAAAAAAAATTGGTACACGATCCTACTGTAGGCGGGAAGAAGGTTGGCAGTTCCATTTTTAGGTTGTATGTTGCCCAGGCTGGTTCAGACGGACACGTGACCTTTGTCTTTTGATTTGAGGTCTGGGGAATGGGTACATTTCTATACCAAAAAACGCAGTGGTGGTAGTCGTGTTCTTGGAATTTCATTGTATGGATGACCCCTTCTGCCAAATGTTCCCACGGCATACATTCGTGCTGTTGTCAGGGAAGTTCCTCCCAGGGAACAAGTTGACTGATAACTTCGTTAGGAAATTTGATCTAATTATTTTATTTAGAAAATAGGATAATAACACATAGACAAAAAAAGGGACAATGAAGAACCTCGTCTGAGATCCGATCCCGTGACCACTTAACTACACTGTTTCATATTTTTGACGGTTATTCGATAGCTTCTTTTTAGTGACAGCAGTGACTTTCTTAGTTTGGCTCCAACCGGAAGTTATCAAGTTAAGAATTTTTCACACATTGAATGGCAAATATGACGAAAAAAGACGTTAAACGAGGCATGAGACCTGATCGCACCATGTCTGGAATGCCACTCATTCTGGCAAGACAGCCATCTTTAGTTATTTGACACTTGTGAAAGACGGGGGTAGGGTAATGTCGGGTAGGAACCGTGGACCTCTTGAAGATGATTTTTATTCGTCTCAAAAGGAACCAGTTAAAAACAAGCAGACAATGAGTTTCTTAAGAATTTCTAAAGAAAAATGTCCTTCAAAAAATGTTGTCAAAAAAAGAAAGAGGTACACGAAGACACCCCCGCGTGTTCAACATGCCAATGGAGAGAGATCGTTTCTGCCTTGGGCTCTTGTTGTCACGGTGAGTAACTGAGCCTTCACTGTCACTGACAAATAAGCACAACAGCTCTTGCGACTAACAATAGATGACTGCAGAGAATTGAGGAGGTCCTGGAATTCCCAAATTTAAAGTTCTTTTAAATGCCACAGTAGGCGCAGAGATGTTCAATTTCTGGTCAGCGAGCGCCAGGTCAGTGTTTGTCTTATGGGGGCGTGATTATCCGCTGAGGAAGGGGCTGTCCAAGGTTGCCCTGTGCTGAAACATTTTCTGTGGGCGTCCATGGGGTGAGGGCCTGCGTTCTCATCGATAACCGAAAACTAGAGTGAGACTAACAGAGAAAACTAGCACAACCCTAGAATGCGACCCGCCTTCCTCTAGACTGTAGAATGCAGCCTGTGGTCTACAAGGCCTTATGATATAGCCGGCGGCTAATAAGAGCCCCGGATGCTTTTCGTGTCTCAAGGCCCTAGGATGGAATCTGGGTCTGAAAGACCCTGGAGGATACAACCCGTGTCTCAAAGATCCTAGAATGCGGCCCGATGTCAAACACCTTTCTCTTGCTTGCTAAAAAATATTTGGGGGACCGTTTTCTTATCTGGGTCCGAATGGGAAACCAAAGCCTCCAAATGCCCCTTTCTTAAGGTGAGCGGGCTACTGTCTTCAAACGGAAGAAGTCCCCAAACGCTCCTTGCTTCGGATGAGAATCAAAGACTCGAAATGTACCTTTCTTCGGATGAGAATCAAAGACTCGAAATGTACCTTTCTTCGGATGAAGACCAAAGTCCCCAAAATGCTCCGTTCTTCGGGTAAGGACCAAAGGAAGTCCCCAAATGTTTCTTTCTTCTAATGAGGACCATATTCCTCAAATGCTCCTTTCTTAGGGTGAGGACCAAAGTCTCCAAATACTTCTTTCTTAGGATGGCGACTAAAGGAAGTCCCCCAAATGCTCCTTTTCTTTGGATGAGGACACCAGCCCCCGCCCCAACTGCGCCTTTCTTCAGATAAGGACCACAGCCCCCAAATGCTCTTTCTTTAGATGAGGACCAAAGTCCTCAAATGCTAGTTTCTTCGGGTTAGTACCAAAGCCCTCATGTGTTCCTCTTCTGCCGAATGCGTCAAAAGCATCATGTTCTCCTTCGGCAGTGTAGGGGGGGGGGGGCCTAAGCCTCACGTGCCCCTTCCGTATGTTGAGGAGGAGAACCCCGTGTGCACCTGCCTCCAGGAAGCGGCTTATTGCGTTGGACACACCAGTTCTCGTCTGATCGCTGAAGTTAAGCACCGCAGCCCCAGCTAGTACTAACATGGGTGACTGATTGGGAACACTGGGTACCGCTTATACCAGAAAATCGTCGCATTAACCGTCGTGTCTGTGCAGTCGCTTCTTCGGAACTGTGTAGTGGACGGGGCTGTAATGACCTTGTAATTAAAGGGCCCTAAAACACCAACAAAACAAACAAAAAACAACCAAGCACCTGCCTGCCACCACTGAGCTTCCGAGACAGACTGGTCGTTGTTATGGCAACGTTTCAAAGCAGTCGTTTTGCCCATGAGAAAGCTCGTCGATGTCTCCCCTACGAGGTTATTGTCGTTATTCTGTTGTAGCACTGCCTGTGCGGTTAATCTCTCCAAAATTTCTCCACCCACGCGTAATGTGACATAATAGGACATGAGATTAATTTGGGCAACAACAAAATGGAAGTGTGAGAACCTCATAATAATAATAATGACTACGGCGGAGTGGTATATGAATGAGTTATTTATGGACCCGCCCAAGAACAGGTCGCACGCAAAATGGACAACCTCAATTGTAACGATGCCATTTTTCGGATGCTAAATTGAAAAGTGTCGTCATTTAATGAGGCTACAGGACCTCTCTCTCCCTGTCACCTCCCCGGGCGCTCCCTACCTCCCTCAACTTGATATCGTTTGTGAGCAACAATTACGTGATCTACTAAACCAGTTGCATCTCCTAAAGCTGTTGTAGAGATTAGGTTGTTGAAAGGTTGGGTGACAATGACGCTGTTGACTTTCCGCCTAAAGCGGGGGCGGCAACTACCAAGGCTATTAACTGGGAGGGGGAGTCTCAAAAATGTCATATTATCTTGCTTGATTGTTTTGCGTTGTAGAAGTGTAATAGAGCAATGGAGAAGGATATTCATGTCGCTTTGATTGACTGCCTGGGGGTCCGTTGAAGGGGAGTCCGCCCCCAACTTGACCCCTTTGAGACTGCCAAAAAAAGAACATGTAACAAGACATAAAATTTGTTCTTTGACGTAAGCTTAGGGAGCGGCTTATTGCGTTGGACACACCAGTTCTCGTTTGATCACTGAAGTTAAGCAACGCCAGCCCTGCTGGTACTAATGTGGGTGACCACCTGGGAAAACTGGGTACCGCTAATACCGAAATATCATCACATTAGCGTAGTGTCTGTGCAGTCTCTGCATTAGAACTGCGCAGTGGACGGGGCTGTAATGACCTTGTAGTTGAAGGGCCCTAATACACCAACAAACAACAATCGAAGGGTGTTAAAACACCAATGAAACAAAAGGGGCAGGGGAGACGCGCGGATGACGGGGACCTGGTGGGAGATAGACGGGAGTGGAGGGCTAGAACCTGCAGACCCGACCCTGTCACAGGCAATTGAGCAGGTATGCCTTCGGACACACTTGTTCCGGTTTCTGGAACACTGTCACTGTCCCAGATCAGCTCTTCTCTTTCCTGGAACATTGTCTCGCATATCAGCTCTCCTCAATCCTGGAACATTGTCTCAAAGCAGCCCTCCTAAAACCTCGAACATTGTCTCCCAGCCCAGATCAACCCTCTATCCTGGAACATTGTCTCCTAGATCAGCCCTCCCAAATCCTGGGACATCGTCTCTAAACTTTGCCCCCCCCTACCCCGGAACATTGTCTCTAAGCCTTGCCTCCACTGGAGCATTGTTACTAGGCTTCGCCTACTCTCCTGAAGCATTCTGACTAGGCTTTGGGTCCTCCGCTGGATCATTGTTTTTATCTTTGTTTCCCTGAATACTTTTCCTGGACCCTCATAATTGACTGAGAAGTTAAATGGGGTAGACGGAGAGTCAGATGAGCGCCCATATTTTGTAGGTAGGGTGCATACTCTGCATTAGGACCATATCGGGAACGTCAGGTGGGGTCAACCTGACTGCCCATCCGGCTTAAAAGGTTGCTGACTGAATCCGGGGGTTTGATTCAATTCTTGGCTGAGGGGGATGGTTTCTTCAACAAGTGAGAAAAGAAGAAGCCATCTTTCAAGTGTCCCTGTTGGTGGATGGGGCGAAAAGTTCATAGGAGTTCCTACCATTCCATCAAAAATCCTGGCTACGCCACTGACATGATACCAACCTTCCCAAACACAGAGTAAAATACAGTACACATGTGGATTGGCACATTTCCCGCTCCTCTTCCGAAATTATTCGGGGATTATAGAAATAAGTCGGCTGGCGGTTCCTCAAATGGCTGGATATCCAGCAGTCCACTTGAGTGTTCATGGTTCGAGCAGGGTAAGCGACACGGAACCCTACTTAGTTGGGCATCAGACAACGAGGTACCCAAACCATCACAAATGGATACCAGATCCTGGACAAATCTATACCCGCCCCAGAATTCATCTATTCACGCCAACGACAAATTATATCCACCCCTGGACAAATCGATGCCCGGCCCTGGGTGAATGGATACCTGACTCTAGACAAATCGATACCCGACCCTGGGTAAATGGATACCGGACTCTAGAAAACTCAATACCCGCCTCTAGAAAAATCGATACCCGACCCAGGGGGAATGGATATCCTCCTCTAAACAAATCGATATCCGACCCCGGGTGAATGTATACCCGCCTCAAAACAATTCGATATCCGACCCAGGGCGAAAGGATACCCGCCTCTAAACAAATCGATACCCGACCCCGGGTGAATGGATACCCAACTCTGGAAAAACAAATACTCGACCCTACTTAGTTTTTTTTTTGGTTTTTCTTACACAATACGGGTTGGGGAGTAAGCCAAGCAGCCATAACAGGCCGAACCCTTCGGCAAGGCGCAAAATGAGACGCAGGGTGTAGCAGCCCTGCTAAATTCTGCTAACAGTTTTGAATCTGTTTTTCACCATACTTGCATCAAATAACAAGAAAACTTCTCTGCTTAGCACCGCTTTTTGTTATTGTCACGCCAACATCACGCAGGAAACTGCGGCATTGGCACTGCGCTCCGCAGGGTCACGTGGCGCAGGCACTGAGTCACGTCACATGCGCAACTACATACTGTACATCATGTGAGCCACAGAAATTTATAGTGATTCACCTTGCGTTTCATTTTGCGCTGGGCCTTAGGAGGCTGCTCGCAGGTGAGAAGGAGGTACAGAGGATGAAGGAGAAGGAGATAAAGGATGAAGGAGAGGGGTAATTTGCAGCACCCAACGTTCCCTGCCAACCACCCATCTTGGTACTGACGTGGGATTGTATTGCTTAACTTCGGTGATCTTACGAGAACTGGTGTGTTCAACGCAACTTGGCCGCACGACTAGCAAAAAAGTGTTTGGAACGATGGTACCAATGTGTAGCTCAAATTGGCGATGATGATGACGAAATTCCTAATGTATACTAGTTGCAAGTCTGGGAGAAATTGGTTCCAGTATTTGTCAGCACAAAAAAAGTGTAACTAAAGGGGTAATAAAGATGTCTGCCAAACGCCAATTCATTGGGGTTTACTTCATGTTTTTGCGATCATATATTGCACATTAAATTTTTCTAATATTTCTTAATCAGATATCTCCACTGACCTATTTTATCATAATGGCTGCTCATAGAATGTTGTGAGCGCACGCACACACCATGGCGTACCATTAATTATTAAAATTTTTTAACTTTATTAAAATTGAGATCAATGATAGGAAAACAATTGGTGCAAAAATAATAACGCACAATGATTTAGATGATCTAGTCTGCCATATTGCATGGTTTCGGATCTCATCATCATCATACGCTTATTCCGCCTGTGACAGGGTCGGGTCTGGGCACACCAGCTCTCGTCTGATCACTGAAGTTAAGCAGCGCAACCCCAGCTAGTACTCACATGGGTGGCCGCTTGGGAAATGGGTGCTGCTAATACCCAAAAGTCGTTGCATTAGTATAGTGTCTGTGCAGTCTCTGCATAACAACTATGCAGTAGACGGGGCTCTAATGACCTTATAGTTGAAGGGCCCTAAAACAAAACAAACAACAAGTAGGTAGCGGTAAATTGCTTTGGGCACACCAGTTCTCGTCCGATCACTGAAGTTAAGCAGCGCAACCCCAGCTAGTACTGACATGGGTGGCCGGTTGGGATAACTGGGTACTGCTAATACCCAAAAGTCGTTGCATTAGTATAGTGTCTGTGCAGTGTCTGCATAAGAACTATTCTGTAGACGGGGCTCTAATGACCTTGTAGTTGAAGGGCCCTAAAACACAAACAAACAACAAGTATGGAGCGGTAAATTGCGTTGGGCACACCAGTTCTCGTCCGATCACTGAAGTTAAACAACGCAATCCCAGCTTGTACTGAAATGGGTGGCCGCTTGGGAAAACTGGGTACTGCTAATACCCAAAAATCGTCACATTAGTGTAGTGTCTGTGCAGTCTCTGTATAAGAACTATGCTGTGGATGGGGCTCTAATGACCTTGGAGTTGAAGGACCCTATTAGTGTAGTGACTGTGCAATCTATGCATTAGAACTATGCAGTGGACGGGTCTCTAATGACCTTGTAGTTGACGGGACCTTAAACAACAACAACAACAATTGAA
Organism: Trigoniulus corallinus; assembly: GCA_013389805.1. NCBI lineage: Eukaryota > Metazoa > Arthropoda > Diplopoda > Spirobolida > Trigoniulidae > Trigoniulus > Trigoniulus corallinus. The sequence continues at coordinate 4,951,763 of JAAFCE010006668.1, forward strand.
GGGCCCTAAAACACCGACGAATCAAATTGAGGGGCCCTAAAACACCAAGAAGCGAACGAACAAACCAGGTCCCCGTCCACCCCACACACTATCATATCCTTACGGACAACCCGCTCCCACGTCTGCTTTATCTCCCCTCTGCCCCCGGTGCTTCCAACCACTTGCATTCCTGTAATGGACATAACGAGGATGAAATCCGAATTAAAAATCCAAAACTCAGGGAAACTGCAGGGAACCAGGGAGTGGCTGTATTGCGTTGGACACATCAGTTCTCGTCTCAGCAGCCCAACCCCAGGTAGTAGTGGAATGGGTGACCGCTTGGGAAAACTGGATACTACTACAGCGAAACCTCTGTAATTGGTACACCCGGGGGACCCAGCCAAAGTGTGCCCATCAGGGGGGTGTACCCATAAGAGGGGTAGTAATAGCCTATGGATGAAAAATCGGTGCCTGAAGAATTTGTACCGATATAAGGGGTGTACCCATAGAGAGGTTTTACTGTAATACCCAAATTGTTGCAACAGAGTAGTGTCTTTGCCGCGGGGCCCTAATGACTACTGTAGTTTGAAGGACTTGAACGCACCACGAGAACAAACAAGCAGAGAGCGAGATCCTCAGTACTGGCAGTCGTTAAGGGTAAGCGACCGGTCCCTGGGCCATCGTCATAATGCATCCGCAGTGCCATGGGTTTAGAACACTTGGCTCTAATGACGGATACTGCATGAATGTCTTTTATGGGAGAGGCTGGCATCCTCCTACTGATAGCCTGCCCAATATTCTTAAAAGTTCCAGACGCTTTACTGGCCCGCATTTCTATGGCGCCAATTTTCCAAAACTTTCGTTTTTTGATGGCGCACGGGGTAGTATACTGGACTACTGCGACAGTGGTTCCAGTGGGTTGGCTCCATTCGGATGAGAGAGAAGTCCCTATCACCGTTTCCGTCTGATGGGAAGTAAGGTATCATGTCGAGTGCAGTTCCCCCACTGCACGGAAAGACCTCTCTCTACTGTGCAACAGGTAGATGAGGCAAAATTCCCAGGTATATGACGTCGATAGTGCCCCAACGGACAGTAGCCCGATAATAAATAAGCATAGTGGTTGGAGCTTTTGTCGGCAGCCGGCTGCGTAAAAGTACTGCCTAACCGATCGCCTATTTGTCCTTCCAGGTGGAAATTTTTTGTTTCGTTGGTGTTTTATGGCCCTTCAACTACAAGGTCATTATAGCCCCGTACATTGCATAGTTCTAGTGCAGAGCCTGCACAGACACTACACTAATGCGACGATTTTTGGGTACTAGCGGTTCCCAGTTTTCCCAACGGCCATCCATGTTAGTACTAGTTGGGATTGCGTTGCTTAACTTCAGGGATCAGACGAGAACTCTGGACAAAGACGGGTGCCTGACCCTGTTATAGGCAGGAAAAAAGGTTTGTGGCTTTCGCTCCGACAGCAACGCCTTATATAAATGGTGTCAATTTCATTTATTTCTCTTGATCTTCCTAACTTTTATTGCCCTAATTCTCAAATTCCATAGAATTCTATTTTTCCTTTGTGGTCGGGTGGGGGGCGCCTGACCACAAATCCCCGACTCAGATACGTTTCGTCTAAAAAAGTGATTAGAATTTTTGTTGGAAGTTCCTGCACCTGTTTCTGTCATTACAGTGTTTACTTAAAACGTTACAACATTAAATAAATTTAGATGTTGGAAGGTAGAGGTGGATCTACCCGCCTCTGTGGCCCAGAAAGTAGCGTGCTCGGTAATTGTGTCAGTGGTTCTAGGTTCGATACTTCTTTCTAGCGAGAAAGAAGCCCCGAATGCGGCTTCCTTCCAATGAGAAGTAAAACGGAGGTCCTGTGTGGTGTACCACCGGTGGTATTTGCACGTTTAAGGACCCTCTCTGCTATGCATCAGGTAGAGGAGTCAAAATTTCCAAGTGTGTGAGCTCGCCCTCCCTGGCGTCGGTGGAGTGCCCCAACGATAAATAAACATTTCGGTTGCAGCTTTGGTTGGTAGCCGGCTGCGGAAAAGCACCGTCCAATAGGTCACCCATGTGTCCATTTAGATGGTCAAGATGGGTGGCCGACCCTGCCAAAGGCGGGAAGAGGGTTAGGAGTGGAGGTGGAGACGACTCTATCCTTCGCAGGATACCATACTCCGTTTCCGGGGTAGAAATGCGTTGAGGTAGGACCCAGCATATGTAAGAGCTCATTGTAGGATAGAGTATGGCGCTGTAATGAGTAGATGTGGACATGATGAAGACTGAGGGATTCCAGGGTCCGAACTCGGATATCCGATCCTTCCATAGTTGGAATAGGTTATTTAACGGAAATGAAGAAAGGTGCTAACATCCGAACCTGTAGCGCAGAGGTAGCGTGCTCGACTACTGTGTCAGTGGTTCCAGGTTCGCTACTGGATCGTTAGCTTCTTTACAGGGGGAGAGAGGTCCCCAGTGGGTATATTGTTTCCGGATGGATAGTAAGGCCCGCATGATGCGCAAGATGGCACGCTGTCCGCTTGCAACGAGGAAAAAAGGTGACTAACCTTTTCTCCTGCCGTTGACAGGGTCGGGAATCCATCTTTGTCCCTGTAGATGGGCACATGAACGATTTGTTGGACAGTATTTTTACGCAGCCGGCTGCCAACCTAAGCTGCATCCCCAATGCGTATTTATTGTCGCTCTACTATTCGTTGGGGCACCACCTTGAGGCACAACTGTTGACCTAGTGACGGCTGAGGGATTGGAGTGTCAGAACTGGCAAATCCCATCCTGCCATAGTTGGGATAGTGGTTAAAGTAAATGAAGAATGGGGCTAATATCCGCATCTGTGGCGCTACTGCGTCAGTGGTTCCAGGTGCGACACTGGGACGAGCTGGATTGACTCCATGGGCCCTTCGGGCGAGTGAGCTAGAGAACTAGAGGCGATTCCATCTATTGGGAAATAAATGCTTACTGCATGAAGTAAAGGTGTAAGAGATCGCCTCCCTGGCGTCGGTGAAGCGCCCCAACGAACAGTAGGCCAACAATCAATAAGGATAGGGTTTGCATCATTAGTTCGGTAGCCGGCTGAGTAAAAATACCGTCTAGCATCTCCGATGTGTTCCAGGGAGACAAAAGCGGGGACACAACCCTGCCCTAGTTTCGTCTTTCTCTGGCAGATCACACTCAACCTGAGATCAAGGAAATAGCCTCCATAAGTAATAGGGCCGGTGTCAAGTAGGCCTCATTACGATGTCACCGCTACAAGGAAAAGAACCCTTTCTTCGCGAAGAGTAAAATATTGGTGGAAATCGGTAAGAGATTTCGAGGTGTAGGGGAGCGGCAAATTATGTTGGACACTAGTTCACGTATGATCACTGAAGTTAAGCAATGTACCCCTACCAGTACTGACATAGGTGACCGCTTGGGAAAATGGGTGCTGCTAATGCCCAAAACTCGTCGTATTAGTGTAGTGTCTGTGCAGTCTCCGCATTAAAACTACGCAGTGGACGGGCCTCTAATGACCTTGTAGTTGAAGAGCCCTAAAACAGCAACAAATAAACAAATCCAGATGTGAGAGGAAGTGCCCTGACTAGGGGTTGCAGCGTTAGGTCGGAAGTCGGTTGTGTGTCTTCCCACTCATGTGCCCAAGTGGGGCAAAAATGAATACTCGATCCTGCCATAGGCAAAAAAAGGTTGGTAATATTTGGTGCTTGTCTCTGAATGGTAATAGTGTCTCATGTTTCCGTTTCTAATGAATGACCCCCCGTATTTGTCTCTTGTTACATTTTAATGGCGGAAATGCCGTTTTAACCGTTGTTTCAATTAGTAGGGCAGTTCCACAATGATCCACCGCTAGTTAGTGTATGCAAATTGATTACTATTATTACTTAATTTGCATAAGAGAATAAGTTTCAATTACATTGAGTTAAGAAAACCTTTTTTTCTAAATGGTTGTCTGGAAAAACGGCTACCGTAATTTAAATCATTTCATTACCTTTAGCTACTGTATTAATTGTTGCTGTAAATTTTGAACGATCCTGGTGCTGTCTCGCATGCTTATTCAATAATGGCGCCATCAACGTTTTGCCCGCGCTTCATTGGGAGGGAAATTCCATAAGTTTCATTGCCACATCGAACGTGTTTCAGCCGTTTATTTAATTAGCGCCGTAGTAATGAGGATGTAATTACAATCCTTTCCATTTTTTTTAACGTAATTACTGTAATTGTTTAGTTTTTTTCAAAAAACAACTAGCAACATGTAAATTGAAAAAATTCTCCAAATTACATAATGTAGAACTTGTTGCTGTACATCTTGAATGAGCCTTCAGGTTTTTGGCATGCGGAGTCATTAATGGCATCTGGAATCCTTTGCCCATGCCTAGTACTGAGGGAAGTTCCGCAAGTTTCAACGCACACACAACATATCCATCTTGTCCCTCTGAAGGGACACATCATCATCATCATCAGACCCTTATCCCGCCTGTGGCAGGGTCGGGTTTGCGGGCCCACTGAACATCCAGCCAGGCGTCTGGAACCCACAGGAAATATTGACTAAGTTGTCTGTGGTGGGATGCCGGCCTACCCCACTGTTGCAACACCGCATTAACAACCAAAATAGAAATTTTTTGCAGGTAAGTTAATACAGGCTCATGCCTGTCCCTCTGAATGGACACAAAAGTTTATTGGACAGTGTTTTTCCGCAGCCGGTTGTCGATCAAAGTTGCAACCCCAATGGTTATTTATCGTGGGTCTACTGTTCGTTGGGGCACCTCAAGAACGTAGTGGAGCGAGCTCCTACACCTGGAGAATTTGTCTCACCTACCCGTTGCATATTAGAGAGGGTTCTTTGACGTGCAAATGCAATCGAACACCACACGGGTCCTCATTTTTACTTCTCGGAAGGAAGGCGCACTCAGAGCATCTCTCTCGTCGGAAAGAAGCCAACCCACCTCGGTCCAGTATCGAACTTGGGTGCACCCAGTTAGAGCAGTTTAATCAAGAATAGGGGCTAATCTTATATTAGGAATGTGGGAACCCTTACAGGCAAAACAGGGGAATTAGTATCTTTAAGCGTAGGAGGATTAGTCTAGCTTCTCTGCAGGAAACCATGTGGAATGGGAATATAGATCAAGGGCCTTTCGTGAGGGGTACAAGCAAATATACAGTGGTCTGGTTGTAACGAGCCAGGAAAATGTACTAAAAACGGTTCGTTATATCCGAAGTTTGTTATAACGGGTGAAAGATTTCACTGGGAAAGATATCAATGGGAAACTTTCATTGTTGAAATACAGTACGTTATAACCAAGAGTTCGTTATTAAGGGGTTTACTACAGCCGAACTCTACTGTATATATAGGCCTGCACACCAGTTCCCGTGTTGGACACACCAGTTCCCGTGAGATCATTGAAGTTAAGCAGCGCAAGCCCACGTTAATACCAACATGGGTGGTTGGTAAAGAACGTTGGGTGTTGCAAATTAGCGCTCTCCTTCGTCCTTTCACCTACCTCCTCATATCCCGCGGGCAGCCTCCTAAGGGTTCGTCCTGTTATGGCTGCCTGGCTTACTCCCAAACCCTTGAAACTAATCCAGTAATATACAACCCGTGAAGGGGACGAAATGGGGTAGGTGTAGTAAGTTAGTGTTAGTTACAGTAGTTTGGTGGGCAGTAATGATCCACGATCAGTGCCTACGTCCCTCAAGCAAGTCTGGACGAACCCACTAAGGTGGGTTTCTGGAGTGTTACAGGGCAGTGGTTAGGCCCGCTATGCCCGAATGGAGCATAGTGTTAGGCAGTGAGGGGGAGCCACGTAAATAGAATGCAAGTAGCCGAGATACGAACGCTACGGTATTTTACTGGATTGCTGGATTAGTTTCGTGGGTTGGGGAGTAAGCCAGGCAGCCATAACAGGACGAACCCTTAGGAGGCTGCCCGCGGGAGATGAGGAGGTAGGTGAAAGGACGAAGGAGAGGGTTAATTTGCAGCACCCATCGTTCTTTACCAACCACCCAAGTTGGTATGAGTGGGATGTTGAGAGTTGATAGTTAGGAATGAATATATTGGAGGTAGCCTGGGGGTTGGGGGACATCGCGTAAAAAATGAGGGAGAGTAGGTTGAGGTGGAATGGATGCGTAATGAGAAGAGGAGAGGAGGAGCTCGTTAGGCCCATTTCAGGCATGCAGGTGGTTGGAAGTACTCGGGGCAGGGGAAGACCGAAGCAGACATTAGCAGGCCGTCCGTAAGGATATTGTTGTATGTGGGGTGGACGCGAACCTGGTGGGAGATAGACGGGAGTAGAGGGCTAGAATCCTGAGACCCGCCCTGCCACAAGCGGGATAAGGGTATGATGATGATTGCGGAATTGGTAAACGAGTGCTGTACATTTTGAACGATCCTTCAGGTGCCTTCCATATTAAGACGTCCGGAGCCGTTTGTCCGTGCTTAGTACTGAGGGGAATTCTGTAAGTTTCAATACATAACAGTCTTAATTAAATTCTTTTCAATTTCCCGAATTTAATTATCGGTAAATCATTTTCTTTTCGGTGAAAAAGGAGCACTTTTTGTATATCTATTTAAAAACTATTTAGTTGTTTTTAATATTAAGAGTGAAATGAACTCATTCTCGAAATATGAACAGTTTTTATTCCTGCTATGAAATTAGTGTCATTGTCTTTGCAGTTTATTAAAAAAAAAACAAGATGGAGGCTGTTATTGACTAAGATTTTTTTTGGAAAAAATTTTTACCTTTATTAAAGATGCACCTGGCTACTTATTATGACGTCACTAGAGGTGCATTGAACATTTGAAAGCCTGCGAATTAGGCTGAGAGATTAATGTTTTTATAGGTAGGCAGAGGGCAACTGGGGACCGAGGAGGAGGAGGAAGTCGGGAAAAAGGCTTAAAATTTTGACAAAAAATTTATGTTGTTCGCCTTTCTCCATTTTTTTTTTCAAAATTTAACAAAAAAATTTGACTTTTTTCTCTCCCCTTTCAGTACAGAATTAAATGTCTAAAGAAACACGGAACGGATGTAACAATATGTTAATTTTATTGGTGCCAGCAAATCCGATGTGTGACTAAAGGGGTTGTGAAAAATGTTTCTAACCCATCCCTTGTTGGCGAAGGCCGCCAAAGAGAGCGCCATTACGCTCAATTAGATGAAAAGAAAACGTTGCAGGGCAGGTACTGCAACTGGGTTTAGGTCGAGATAGGCTACATTCCACAGTTAATATATATAACAAATTTCAGGAGTGCAGAACAAATTTCCGTCTTTAAAAATGGGGCAGAGGGGATGGGAAGAGGGATAGGGGGTATCCATTTTAAAGAGGTAAGAAGTCCCCTCCGTACCACCACCACCACCACTTGAAGACCCCAAGGCTCGGTCACTTTGGGTTACAGTAAAACCCCGCTATAACGAATTTGTAGGGGATTGCAATCACATTCGTTATAGCCAGGAATTCGTTACAACCAGGAAAGCTGTTTTTAACCCCAGATAGCTAACCAGTAGTCTGTGATACTACCCCAAATATCAAGAAATTGTGGTTTTGGTAGTTCTGCAAAACATTTGGTTTCTAATCTTTGTCTACCTTCGTATTTACCCCAATGAAACATTTCTGCATGTTTTTCTTACTATTTTAATGCCCGTTGATTTAGTTTTCTTACAGTTGGTATTCTCCCAGACTACTGGTTAGCTGTAATGACTGCCCTTAAGTATTGAAGGGCAGTCAATTCTTGAGGAGCACAGGTTATTAGGTGTTGGAAACAGGAATTCATGTAGGAAGTAGATAGGCAAGTAGACTGGGATTTGGAAGAGACAGCTGATGCAGTGTGGGTCAGGTTCGCCAGAAAAATTAGAAAATTTGGGGAAGCCATTTTAGGTGAGGCTAGAGTAGAAGGTACGCTCCAGGGCAGGCAGACATAGTGGTGGAATAATGCAATAGAGGCAGCCACCAAAAAATAAAAGGCTGCATTTCATATGTGGATGGAGATAGGAGACAATGATTCTAAAATATGCTACAGGCAGACCAAGGCCACAGCTAGGAGGATCATTTCTTTGGTCATACACCAGTAGTATGAGGTCCTCTAAGATAGAGACAAAGGGGGAATGAAGGAAGAATGTAGCATGGCCAAGACCAGGGATAGGGCGATTAAAGATTTACCCTGAGCCATAACAGCGAAGGATAGAAAAGGTAGAGTCTTGTTTCATACTTCTGAGGTAAAGGAATGGGGAGAGTATTTCTCCAGTCTATCTAATTCCTGTAAAGGGTAATTCCTGCATATGGTAATGGTAGGGTGAATGGGGGATCATGGGGGAGATAGGCAGGTGTGTAGGGCTAGAACCTGCATACCCGACTCTGCCACAGGCGGGATAAGAGTATGGTGGCGATGATGATGACGAGAAAATGAACGTTTCTAATATCATCAGCCATTTGTGCATTCTGCCCTAGTGAAATAAAAAGTATGACAAGGCATTCCTGTCAGTGGTGTTCAATTCAATATGTGGTGACCATTGAGTGGAAGTTTGTGTTAAATTCATAAATAAAAATTATTTATAAGGTCCATCATTCGTTATATCCAACCAAATTATCCAAACTTTTATAACTTTTCATCGTTATTAGCAGGAAATTCGTTATATCCATTTCATTATATCCGATATTTTTAATATACAAACTCCTATCCTTTTGCCGGGACCTTGAAAAACCATTCGTAACATCCAGGAATTCGTTACATCCGAGATCGTTATAGCGGGTTTTACTGTATTTGTTTCGTTGGTGTTTTAGGGTCCTTCAATTACTCGGTCATTAGAGCCCTGTCCACCGCGTAGTCTAATTCAGAGACTGAACAGACACTACACTAATGAGACGATTTTTGGGTATTAGCGATACCCAGTATACCCAAGCGGCCATCCACGTTAGTACTATCTGGGGTTGCGTTGCTTAACTTCAGTGATCACACGAGAACTGGTGTGTCCAACGCAATAAGCCGCTCGGTCACATTGGGGATTTGAATTGTTCCATTGATTTTTAGGGCAGGCAACTCATACTGGGGGCATCCGAAGGCCACGTTGGTCATGAGGGCCATACAGTGCCCATGGCGCTCCCTTGCAACTCCGCCTTGGGCTATTGTCACCCTCTTGTTACGCTTAAGAGTGGCAGGCCGCATACCCGGTATGTATACTGCATGGTATCAATTGTGCGGGCTGCAACTCTGGGCTTGAAATCCCCATGCTGCCAGCGGGCCACCATTTTGACACTCTTGTTTTAGGGCTCTTCAACTACAAGGGTCATTAGAGCCCCGTCTACAGACGCTACGCTGTTGCGACAGTTTTCAGGTATTAGCAGTACCCAGTGTTCCCAGCGGGCACCCATGCTAGTACTAGCTGGGATTGCGTTGCTTAACTTCAGTGATCAGACGAGAACTGGTATGTCCAGCGCAATACAGCCGCGCTCCTCGGGGGACTTGAAGGCTTGAAATCCCCCCCCCTCTCTAGTGTGATACGTGTCCGAGTTAAAGGGAGAAGTAATAGGTGCCGTTGCACTCCCCTCCCGCCATTTTTCTTGCGCCGATGGCAGGGTCTTGATACCCATCCCGTTCTGCAACGGTGAAGGTGGAGATTTACTCCTGTATTCCTGGTTGAACCATCAATAGGGTTTTGACTCTCCTGAGAGTAAAAGGGACGAGAAAATAAATATGGTTCCAGCCTCTCTCTAACTACCCCTGTCCTTTTTTCTTGCGCCTATGGCAGGGTGATGTACCCATTTCAATCCCCAGCAGCGAAGGTTGAAATTTACTCCGGTATTCCTGGTTGAACTAACCACAGGGTTCTACCTCTCCCACTCCGACTTAAATGGGCGAAAAACTAAGTGCGGTTCCATCCTCCCCCTCACTACCTCTGCCCCTTTTTCTTGAGTATATGGCAGGTTCAGGTACCCAGTGTCTGCGGCTCTGCAACAGGGTTGTTCATCCCGTAGAGGAGGTGGTGGACTCTAGAATGTATGTCTCCTAGTTGTTTGTTGGTGTTTTAGGGCCCCTCAACTACAAGGTCATTAGAGCCCCGTTCACAGCATAGTTCTAATGCAGAGACTGCACAGACACTACACTAAAGCGAAGATTTTTGGGTATTGGCAGTACCCAGTTCTCTTTCCTAAGCGGCCACCCATGCCAGTACTAGCTGGGGTTGCGCTGCTTAACTTCAGTGATCAGACGAGAACTGGTGTGTCCAACGCAATTCGCCGCTCCTATTCGTCTCTTAGATGGAGGAGATGAGTGCCCAATATTTGAAAAAAGTGCTCACAAATCTGAGGTGGACTCTACAATGTTCGTCTCGAAGAGGAGGTGGTGAAGGTGCCGACATACTTCATTAAAAGAACTGCTTACAAACCTGACGTTGACTCCAGAACTTGTGCCTGGTAGAGATGATGGTAACGGAGTACTCAATTTTGAAAGTGCTCACGAGCATTCTGAAAGTGAGAGTCAAGTTCACGATCAAAGTCGATTAGCTTACCAGTGAGTAGTGGCAGAAGGCCCCTCTGACGCAAGACGAGACGCGATCCTTGGACGAGTTAATTACCGCTGAATTACATACTTGTTATCTTCTGTGTCTGAACCACAAGAACATTTTGAAATTTGACTAACTTGAATGTCATGCATGGTTTGTTGAAGTTTTTTCTTAACTGCAATTAATTTGATCGTTTTGCGTGAAATATTTGCTGCTGTTGGCAGATCCTGTGACCACCGATGAAGGATCAGGACGGCCATAATTCAAATTTGACATTACAGAAAGTAAACAAGGCGAAGAAATGGGGTCTTGATTTGTCAGGTCAAGGAAAAGTTGCTTAAGGGCAAACATATCGTTTTAAATCTCATGATTCGCTCTGTTTTACCTGAAACCTTTCTCAGAATTTGATTTTATGACATTTTTCAGAATTGAAAAAAGCAATCATAACATCTCGGACGCAACATAATTAGGCTTAACTAGTAGCGCTTCAAGCAATAGCATTGCGTGATTAGCGCTCCTAGCGGCCGCTATGAAAAAACAGCGTATTCCAAACAAATGGCGGGTGTGATTTGGCCTGTTTGGTAGTCGAATAATGTTTCCATTATTATTATTATAAAAATGTCTTAATTAACGCGGAGTAATAGAAATTTATTAATTAGTTAGTAAAGAAGATAACTGTTACGAATACACGCACTGGTAACATCCAAATTGAGTTAAAATTTGATGTCGAATTTGCCACCTTTTCATAGTGCGATTGCTAACGGTCATCGTATTCTATCCCATTAAGAGGTAATTGTGTTGTTTTGAAACGCTATGTTAATCACTTTTTTTATTTAGATCTAACTAACAAAACACTCAGATGTAGTTAGACCCGGAAATAATAACACTGGATGCATCGTTTTTTATTTCCATACGAAACGTTAGTTAAAATGACAAATCATGGTGATTTATTTGAATTGCAAGAACAGGACATGCTACTTTCAATTCAGGAAGTTGTCTAATTTCGTTTTTTTCTTCTACCCTTTTAAGTAGATATGCCATATATTACTCCAATAACCACTTCAAAATAGTAACCTGAAAGTACTTCAGCAGTATCTTCAATTAGTAACTTTTTAACGGTTACGTAGAGTAGGTGGCTCAGCGGTAGCATCATCGACTACTGCGTTAATGGTTCCAGGTTCGATACTGGGTCTAAGTTGTTTGGTTTTCTGCGAGAGATGAAAAAAACTCCCAATGCGCCTTACGTCGGGACGACAATAAAATTCGCAAGGGATTGTTACATTAGTTCGGCAGCCGGCTGTGTGAATTGCCTTCCATAGTTCGACCATGTGTTTCAGGTTTCTGTTGCACCCGATTCTGCCATCGGCCAACTTTAATAGGCCGAGCATTAGGTTGGCAGCCGGCTACATTTAAAATACCCTCCCCTAGTTCAGCCAGTGTGGTTGAGGTTCCTGCAAGACAAATGATGCCCGCGACCCTTCCGTGTGCGGAAAAAACACCTTATGGCATCAGTTGTACTGGTGGCTTGATTATGGCACTGTTTTCCTCATTCCGTACTGTACTAAATTACATTTTAATCTCCGTGGTTGCTTAGGGCCCTGATTCCGGCATTGAAGAGCTAACTTAGTGGCTACCCTCCAGTGACTTGAGTGCAAATTAAATAGTATTTCCGGACTAAGAATTGCGCCTGGAAATGAAGGAATTCCCAGATATGATCGCCATTATTGGTCCTTGAAGATGTTTAATGTCAAAATGGCGTGCAATTAGGAGGACCTCTGCTCCAAAGGGCCCTCTCGTTCTGAAATGGTAGGGGAAACCAAATGGGGAGATAGGGAATTTCGGAATGCACTAAAGTGATGCGTTGTTGTGAAAAGTTGCCTGTGGCGTATTTCAATGGGTGAAGGAACAGTAGCGAGCAGGAGAGCGAACGAACGAGCAGTAACAACCCCAAACAAACAAACATGATTAAAACTGACAAAGCAATTATAAAATTGCTCGTTTTATAACTGTAATTAAACTCCTGAAACGAACACGCAAATGACGCATGGAATCGCACTGGAATGGCAAACAGGAGAGCCATTATTTTTTACGTCATTTTTGCTTGTCTTGTTGCTTTTGCGAATCATTTGATTCTTTGAGGAACTCTTAATTGTGCCCTTTGTTCGCGGATGGTTCAGGCTGAAAAGGGGTGAAGAGCAATTTGACATCAGTGCACCTCCCCCTCTCCCCAACCTGTAATGTTCGTCTTTTGAGGTTTAATAACAGTCCAATACCTCGCTTGTCGTGTGTTTTTGAGTGAGACGGACGAATGAAATGCATTCGTCAATGCTTGTTCGTGTTGTGCAGGTGGGGACGTTGTTTGCTACTTCGCCTCTAGACCGAAAAGTAGCTCACACACCGAATAGTTGTTCACGAACTGAAAATAGACTGAACGTTTATAAGGAAGGTGCTGGCAAAATCGCACAAGGTCTAAAAATGTTTGCGAAGGTTTGCACCAGATGCTTGCTTCTTTAGGGACGTGGCCACATGGTCCTCTCTTTTTGGGTAGGCGTAAGTTCTGTCTAGGACCTCAACAGGCTTCATTGTTCGTTGGTCACCTACACCGTTCCTTCATGAAGGACCCCTTGCAGACACGGTGTTGTTTGGTCCTGTTAATATACCCTATTCCAGAACCGACCGGCAGGTCCTGTTAATTGCACCGCTACTACACAAGGGCCGGCCAGCAGTTTCCAGCTTATCTGCTGATTACACTGTTTCTATACTTGGGCCAGCTAGTAGGGCCCCAACCGCTTTTGTTCCTTGTTAATCTACGTCGTTCCTGGGACAAAAGCGCCGACCAGAAGGGTCCCAGCAGATACCGTATGTCTTCTTCACCTACGGAAGTTTTTCCTCATGTACCGACTAAAGGGCCTCAAGTTCTGTGCAGGTTCTATGATCGTTGATTACGTACGCTGTTCCTAATCTAGGACCGACCGGCAGCTTCCCTACAGGTATTGTATGCTCTTTGTTAATTGCGCCGTTCCTACACAAGCGCCAGAGAGCACGTCCCGTACTTTTCTGCTGATTACACTGTTCCTATACAAGGGGCAGCCAACAAGGCCCCAACAGGTTCTGTCTTCCCTTTTAATTACGCCTCTCCTGCACAAGGGCCAGCCAGTAGGGCCCGTCGGTATTCCTTGTTTACATAAGTATATTACACACAAGGGCCGGTCAGTAGGTCCCACGTTTTGCGATCAGCAGTACTGACCGAAGAGCGCGTAGGAGCGGACACGTATTAGGCCTTATGGAGCGTTTTGTCGTAGGGCAGAAACTGCCAAGAAATGTAGGCTCTTCTGTTGCCTCATTAAACATTTATGTCCTAGGTCGACGACAACGTCAGTAATCAACACTTTTTGAAAAAAAAAATCCGCGGTAAGAATTCGTTGAAAATGGAAACCATGTTGAATTTTTGCAAAGGACCTCTAACAGGATTAATTACATTGCTCGTAATTCTCTTGGGAATTTCGAGGCAATAAAACTACGACCAAGAGTTAATTACATTCTATTTCATGCTGCAGTTATCTCCAGGTGGCGCTTGTTGGTATGGTTGGCTGCAGGAGGACTTGCAAGATGGTCCATTCCTAAAAAGCAGACAAAGGGTCCTTTTCTTAAACCGTGGGACCTCTTTAATGTTGATCAACAATTGCGGCAGATCCAAGGACTCTAGCACTAGCACTGCCTAATAATCTATGATAGCATCCTGGGGAAATACTGTTAAACCCCAAGATGAAGTTTGGGACTCTTGGTCCCTTCCTCCCCTCGGTTCCAGCGTCTGTGATCTTTTTTGAGGAGACTGAAATCTGGTTATCTTCTGCAGCCGGTTTAGCATCGCACCCGTTTTCTATCTCCCAACCTCACAAACGTTTAAACTCCATGTTTGTGAGCAATTCTGGAAATGCACGTCCTGGGACTGTTGCTCCGGCCCGTGTGGCAGTAACCATGTTATGCAAGTATTGTAAACGTTTTTCACGCTCTAACGTTCTCTCATCTGACGAACGTTGGCTGCTGTCGGTTTGTGAGCAGTACTGGTAATGCGAGTGCTAGGAACGTTTCAAAACGCAATAACCATTTGTCAATGTCTTTTTGCGATTTAATCGTCCTTCACCTGACATACGTTTAGAATGTTCTTTCCGGCTTGTGAGCAATTCTGGTAATACTTGCACTGTGATGATGTTGCAACCTGTGTATCAAAACGCGTATTTTATAAATGTGCGCTGACCCAATGAACAAATGTGAGCATTTGTGAACGTTTCTGACATGTCCTTGCGCTACTTGCGTCGGTAGCGCAGGGTGTAGCCTGCACGATTACTGCCCCAGTGGTTGTAGATTCGATACGGGATTGAGGTGGGTTGGCGTCTTCCGCCTCTATCGGGCCAGTGAGAGAGAGTGGCCCAGTGTGGTCCTGTGTGGTTCATTTGCACGTAAAAGAACCCTCTGTACTATGCATCGGGTAAAGAGGCAAACTCCCAGGTGTAGGAGTTCGCCCCCCCCCCCCCGATCATTGGAGTGCTCCAACGAACAGTAGGCAAACAGTAGATAAGCATAGAGGGTGCAGCTTTGGTTGGCAGCCGGCTGCGTCAAAATACTGTCAATAGATCACCTACTTGACTTCGGCCGGAGAAAGATAGGGTACCCGACCCTGCAAAAGGCGGGAAAAGGGTTAGTAGTTGCGTTTTTAGAAGGATAGTTAGAGCAGGTTGTTCAAAAGGATATGGTAGTCTGTAGGGTGGACTGGAACCTGGTGGGCCCTGCCATAGGCGGAGTAAGGGTATGATGAAGAAGCTGTCAGGGGGAGGGATTATGTTGTTTGTTGGCGAGCAGGAAGGGTTGAAATATATTCCACTTGGACCGGCCAACTAGGAACCATGTGTGAAAGTGAATCTGATAAGCTTAAATAGGCTAATGTTTTTTCTGGTTTCTCATGTTTGTTGGGAGCCCTCGAGCGACCCTCCTTCTCAGGGGTCCACTCACGAACGTTCTGAAAAGAAATGCACCTCGTGACTTTTTCGGTAAAAGTAAACATTTTCCCTCTCCCCAAAATCTTTACCGCATCCTAAAAAATCTTAGTTGATATATTAGCTTTGTGTCAACCGCAACTCGCTCGGGATATTACTAGGTTCGACCTCATGTTTTTGTAAACGAATTCGTGCGAACTATTTCCAGCTGTTCGTTTGCGGAAAAACGCTTGTTTTTTTTAAATAACTCTGAATAACGCTTAGTTAGTCTGTTTTTCAATGCTGGACGCTGTTTGTGCTGTCGCCGCCGCCATTTCGCGCCCCTCCCGATAGCGGCAGCCCTGGGCAACCCTTTCCGATGTGCTCGAAGTAATTGAAAACGTTCGTGAATGCTCGCTGACAGTTACAAGCTGCATACGCAATAGTAGAGGTGCCACAAGGGGTTTTCTCACGCAGTGTAGCGAACTACAACGCCATGTTCGCGCACAAACCGATATTGACTCCTGAACGTTTGTTTCTAATCGTAGAGTCACTTCTCAGCCGACTGGGTCAGCGAGCATTCACGAACACTGCACAATTACGAGCTGCATGCACAGTAGTAGAAACGTCACAATAGGTGTTCTCACGCTCTGTAGCAAACGACAACATCATTCTCGCGCACAAACCGATAGTTGCTCCTGAACGTTTGTTTGTATTGGCACAGTCACGTGTCTGCCGACTGTGTGCAGTATTCAGGAACTTTCGTGAATTTTAAAAGATGGTTGCGAACACCATAAGTACGGTATTAGTAGAGACGTCACAGGCGGAGGAAGCTAACGCTGAAAGCATGTTCACGCACAAACTGAAAATTACTCTTGGCCGATTGTCTTGCATCAACTGCACTCGGTGTTTGACCAGTGCTCGTGAATGCCAAAAGACATTTGAAAGGTTCGTGCGAGCGCATTTTGGTAGAGATGCCATACGCCAGGGAACCCAAAAGCATTCGACAATGTTTGGCAGTTTTCCCACCAGTTAGAACATGGACTGTTCACACACAACCCGAAATTAGCTCACGAACGCTTGTTTTCTAGCGCTCAATCACATCTTCATCATTTGTGCGCAATGTTTAGGAAAACTTATGAATGCTCGAAGACTTTTTTAATTTTCATACATTGTGGTTGACATGTCGCTCGCTAAGGAACCATTAACTGTTCGCATTAGTTCGCCGGTGTTCTTACTACTGTTGGAACATCAAAACATTTAATGTCATGCGTTCGATCGAGGGATTATTGCCAGGCGTATTCGCATCACTATATATTGTGAGCATCAAAATGTTAGCATGCAAGCGAGAAATGTTCATGAGCGCTCATTCGTAGCGTTAATTCGCGTCTGAACCACATACGTAAAGCGTCTGGGAACGTTCGTGAGCGATCTAGATACATTTTTTGAAGACGTCACAGTCACGCACGTACACACACTGAGGACGCAACGTTCTTGAACGTTTGTGGCTTTGTTCCGACCCCTGAAAAACGTTTGTCGCGAACGTTGGTTTTCAGTGGACATCCGTCTTTAAATGCAAAGCGGTCTGCAAATTTAATACAAACGAGGTGCATCTGCAAGAACATGTTTGTTGAATTAAGAGATCGATTTGTGGAGACATGACAGCCCCAGGCTCACCACCCTGAGGGCAAAGGCTAGCCACCAGCTGCTTCCCCTGAAATCACAGGCATGGCTCGCGCCATGGCCACAAATTTTTCATCCTATTTCCCGTTTTTCCGCTTATTGCAGGGAGGCTATGGTCTGCGAATTCTACCTTTTCACTTCCGCTTTCCTCGCACAGCAGGTTCCTCATTCACCCTACTCCCCCTCATGTCTGGATTAGGAGAGGAGGAACAACAAAAGGTGTTCGTGCGTGCATGTGTGGAATTTTTTTTTATCTGTATTTCAGGTTTGTTTGCGAACCTATTGAAATGTTTGATAGGTCGTGACGTTGCTCGGTCGTTCGTTCGCGCCAAGTGGAATCAGTTGAACAAACACAACGTTATCCATTGGGTCATCTGAAAATCCCACTTTTGTTGGGCACAGCTGGACATTGATTTAATAGTCTGAAGGGCTCTCATTAGCAACTGGGCGTGGTCAGTCAAGTTTGACCCCTTCTGCCGCGGAACCTTCTGCCACCACCCCCTCAGCCTTATGTTAAGACGTGGAATGACATGTCGTAATGTCTGGAATGATTAAAGATTTTTTTGTTTGCGATTGATAAACGTTTCAATTTAGAAATTTTGATAGGGGGGGCCATGGAGGGGGGGGGGTCATTGTTGTTACCTTTTTTTTCTGATCGGTGATTGAGATATGAATATCAGCTTAATTATTTCAAACAAAGTTCTCAGACAGCGTAACCTTTCATGTTGTCGCTATTGTGTTGCTGTCCAAACAGCAGCAGCACACCTAGTGACGCCGATCAGAAGTGTTTGAATGAATGAATTAATCACTTCCGGTATGGTTTTTTGTCTCTCGTCAATTCGGAGCGAGTATTACTGATAAATGAAATTGGATTAGACACCCTCTGGAAGTCTTTCTTTTGGCTTGTTTTTAGTGACGTTCTTGACTACTGCGTCTGTGATCCCAAGTTCGATACAGGATCGAGGTTTAGCTTCTTTGGAGGGCGAGACAGCGACAGACAGGGGATAGAGAGAGAGACAAGGAGATAGTGACAACGGAACTAGAGAGACAGGGGGTAGACCGGCCATAGAGAGACAGGGGGTAGACCGGCCATAGAGAGACAGGGGGTAGACCGGCCATAGAGAGACAGGGGGTAAACCAACCATAGAGATACGGGGGTAGACCGGCCATAGAGACAGGGGGTAGACCGGCCATAGAGAGACAGAGGAGATGGACAGAGACAAGGGCGATGGACAAACAGGGGAGATGGACAGACAGGGGAGATGGACAGACAGGGGAGATAGACAGAGACAGGGGAGATAGACAGAGACAGGGG
>JAAFCE010006668.1:4970218-4984299 GCA_013389805.1 Trigoniulus corallinus
ATAGACAGAGACAGGGGAGATAGACAGAGACAGGGGAGATAGACAGACAGGGAAGGTAGAGAGCAACAGTGGAAATAGAGAGACAGGGAAGGCAGAGGCCGGGAGGTAGAGAGAGACAAGGGAACTAGAGAGACAGGGAAGATAGAGGGAGACTGGGAGGTACAGAGACAGGGTAGATAGACAAGGGGCGTAGAGAGATGAGGATTGAGAGGAGGAGACAGCGGAGAGAACGGAATATAGAGAGGTCCGAGGTGCTTCTCCTGGTTCCAGAAAGGAAGCAAAGACTGTATTTTTGACGTTTTGTCAATAGCAGAGACGCGCCTTGGTGGCACCGAGAAGTAGCGTGCTCGACCACTGCGTCAGTTGGTCCAGGTTCGAAACTGGATCGTGGTTGGCTTCTTTGCAGGGTGAGAGAGGCAGGGAAATAGAAGGGAAGTACAGCCTCCAGAAAGGAAGTACAACCTTTCTTTTTCACTTTTTGTCAGTAGCAGACACGCCCCTTGGTGGCCCAAAAGTGGCGTGAGCGTCTACTCAGTCAGTGGTTCCAGGTACGATGATGGATCGAGGTTGGCTTCTTTACAGGCCATGAGAGAGACAAGGAAGATAGAGATACGGACTTCCCGACTACGGGCTAAATCCCGGAATAGTAGCTTCCCGACTGCAGATTCTATCCCCGACTATTAGCTTCCCGATTAAAGGTTCGATCCAGAACTGATTACAGTTACAATCCTGGACTGGTAACTCCATGGTTGAAGGTTCGATTCTGCCAGCTTGAGGATTTCCTTACCGAGCGAAAGGCTGTGTGGCTGGTAAACCCGTGGTATAATTCAGGTGATGTCAGCATTACGCGGAACAGAGCCTTTCGTACACGGAAAAAAATGCGACATGCAGATCAGGCAAAAATTTGCAAGTTAGGAGCGGTTTTGGGGGGGGGGGCTAGGTCCTGTGGGAAACAGGAGAGGGAATAGATAATCCTTTCTGGTATAGGCGCCACGCTTAGTGTAGGACGAGGATGCCAGAGCCCTGGAGTCATCAGGAATTTTGGTGTCACCTGCTTTATGTATGACGCGACATTGAAAGGCATTGTGGGTAGATCTCCGGTGGCATTAATTTCTTGTTTGGTGTATCATTGTCTCGCGAATTTGTGATTGACCATACATCAAACAATTTGGCTCTTGTCAGGCATGAAATTTGTGATGTCAGTCAAGGAGTGAAATGAAGCAGGGATATGCAGCCTGTCAAAAATTGCCATTGGGAACACCGAAAAAAGGGTCAGAGGTCGTGCAGGGTGTCCACAAAGGAGGCAGCATATTTCCTACAGACGAAACCGTTATCTCGGCGGTCTTGTTGTTACCGTCCTTCCTGAGTCCGTGGGTGCAGGAGCGTTTCTGGACGAAGTAGTAGGGAGCGGCGAATTGCGTTGGACACACCAGTTCTCGTCTGATTACTGAAGTGAAGCAGCCCAACCCCAGGTAGTGCTGACATGGGTGGCCGCTTGGGATATCTGAGTACTGCTAATACCCCAAAATCGTCGCATTAGTGTAGTGTCTGTGCAGTCTCTGCATAAGAACTATGCTGTGGACGGGGCTCTAATGACCTTGTAGTTGAAGGGCCCTAAAACACCAACAAACAACAACGAAGCAGATGGCCTCTACCCGGCGAGAGAGAGGGGCGGGGCGTTCCCTGGCTGCTCTTCGTGCCCCGTTCCACGCCTGTCTTGGGCGTAAAGTGAAGCGGCAACTTTATGCCACTATGCGGAAGATGAGCCGTTTCTAAGTGGAGTACATTTTCACGAAATCCCCTGGTTGGGCGATCCTATTCAACCCTAGTATATATAGGTTAATTGCTCTCAGAAGTAATTGGGGGAACGCCAACGATGTCACTACTGCACGGAAAGGAACCCTTCCTAAGTGGAATACAATTCCGCAAAATTTCTCTGGTTAGGTGATGACTGTGGGTATGATGTCACCACTCCACGGAAAGGAACCCTTTCTATGTGGAAAAATAAGCTCTCAAAACTTCCCTGGTTCGAAGATCGTACTCAGCCCTTGCATAGATAGGATAGCCTTTAGGAGTAATTGGGCCGAAGACAAAGGGCCGTATACGTGTGGATCAGTTCAAAATTTTCAGGTGTAGTAGCAAGTCGCGCCTGACAAGCCTCGCGTCAGAGGTGCCTCTTGATTCTGCCATAGGCGGGAAAGGGGTTAGCAATGCTGTTGGGGCCGATTCGTTGACAATTTGTCCATGTTGGGATCTCTGGTATTCAAGTGGATTGCGAGTTCCTGGTCCCAGGCTAGATGCATGAGCCCCCTGGTTGCCTTGTTTTCGACGAGAGGGAAGAGTTCCCGGGTGGCGTCCTCTGTCGGATGTGGGGAGTAAAGCCGTGTATTATGTTACCACTACGTGGCAGGGAAATTCATTCTAATTGGAGTGCAATTTATGTTGTAGATTCCGCAGAATTCCGCAGGTGTACTCAACCCTGGTGTCAATAGGTCCGTTGTAGTGCAGTACCGAATAGATTCCACAAAATTCCTCAGGTGCATTCAACCCTGGTGTAAGGTAGGTACTTTCAGAAGTGCTAATACAGGGCATGCAAGAATCGAACTAGAGTCAATCATCCAGCAAGGAGGTACACTATGTTGATCGGTATTAATGGGTGCGGGGGGATGAAACTTTTCAGGCTTGCGGGAGAGGGTAGATGCGTGTAAACCATGGTTCGGTTCCAAGAGGATCCATTGTATTAGTACTCCCAAATCACCCCTCTCTTTGGTTAGACAATACGGAAACTTAATCCATTTTATTATGACAATTTAGATTTTAGAGAGTCATATTTTGATAATGGTTCAGGAATTGAACCCTCAATCCCTCGCGTGGGCCTGTGTCACGTGAGAGAACCGTTGTAGGGCTTAAATTTAATCTATCGGATCAGGAATACGGAATTCTAATTAGATCATTGGAATTCTGGTGGTTCGGATTTCATGTAATAACAATAAAAGGAACTCTGCCAAGTGTAACCTTATGTTTTGATCGATTTCAACTTTTGGGCACCCCTCTTCCCTGCCCCCCTCCTTCGCCCTTTTCCTGCACTGTAACGCTGTAGCACCTGGCCACATGTTCACTCTCCTCTCTCTACTCCTCCCTCACCCCCTCCAGTTTTTATCTTCATATTCCTCCTCCCTCAATTGAAATATCTCACTTTCATCTGACCTTTGACCTCTGTAATTGAACAATATTCGGCCTTGATACCTAGATCTTGCCATTTTCTATTCGTGTTCCGTTCACTTGATCTATATATTTGGTTGTTGTTTGACATATTAAATACTAGGGGAGGAAATGCGGTTCAACATTGGCTAGCTTGGTTGGAAAGGGTTAACTAAATAGTCTCATAAAATATGACCCGAATTCGTGGGTGCCCCCCACTGCGAGAGGTCACTGCAAATTTTTACCTCTTTCTGCTTGTCGGTGGTGCCTTTGTACCAAATCGATCTGGTGTTGATGAAATTGTAATTGTCACGGCGGGGGTGGGACGAAAAAACATTCTATTCCACTTTGGGGTGAGGGTGTTAGTTTCGTACCTCTTCGATTGAATTTTTGGACAAATATTTCTGGAATGAACCCCTTTTTTTGTACTCCATTCTGGTGTTAGGAACACACAATTAGGTTGGACAACTGGGACGAGGTCGTGGCTCTCCATCGATGCTCACCTGCTTCTAGGCCCTCACCTCGGAAGATCTAGGATGGCGTATTGTAAACTCGTAAGTCCGTGGTTCCAAACTTGGATCCTTCTGCCCCTGTCCGTAATAAAATCTCGGACGGCTGCCTTGGCGAGACTTAAGGGCCGAGTGTTTCGTAAGCGAGAAGAATGTCTTACTGGGCACCAGACGATGTTCTAAGGGAGATGCGAGTTCTCAGGTTCGATCCTAGGGCAGGAGAATGCCTTGCTGGGGATTAGATGATGTCGTAAGGGCGTGATGAGTCTCAGGTTCGATTCTGATCGGTAGTTCCCAGAACGTAGTCTTGTCAGGGAGGGTAGGGCCCTTTCTAAGTGGAGTGTATATCAGCTTACCCTGACTCTGATGACGGTGGAGATGCGTGGCCCAACAGAGACAGCTGGCCGCCATTATAGGCAAAGTCGGCAGCCGGCTGCCCAAACACGCCTTCCATGATTTTGTCTGTGCATTCTCTTTTTCGGCAGGGCAACTGGCTACCTGTCATAGACGGAAAAAAGGGGTTGACATTATTATTTTAATGAAGTGGCATATCTCCAACTATTTTTTTCGTTATCTTCCTTGCTGTTTCTGGAATGGTCCTTTCGATCTATAAGGTCCCCTTTCCTCCCCTTCTGAACCTCTGCCTGTCAGGACTTGAAATGGGCCCATAAAAGAAGATGGCTGTTCTTAACACCCTCACCCAAGTGCCATTTTCCTACCTGTCATTATCATTTCTGTGTCAATGGGAGATAGTGTTTTTGGTAGTTAGCACAGGCAATCATTATTGGACCCTAGGTCCCTTTCTTTTTTGTGATGGAAGGAGACCTTTCCCTCCCCCTCTCCTCTGCCTTCCCCATCAGGCATCCGAACACCCTTTCAGACCACCCTCCCTCCTCTTCTTCGCCCACCTGTTCTATTCTTGTCGACCTTCTCCCCACCTCTACCATCAGTGTAATAAGATAGCGGCCCTTGTATAGGTGTCCTTAATGGATTTCAGAGACAAAAGGGCAGGGGCAGCATCAGCAGGCAGGCAGGCGATGAGAAGTCTTCAAATTAGTGGTAAGTTGCATGAGTTTGCACAGTGAAGACCCAAACTGCATTAACTGGGGTGTCAATTATGTGCTGGGGCCGAAATGCGCAGTGGTCATTAGGGGAGGTTGTTGTGGTCAGATGCTGTAGTGGCCAAATGTCCTAATCAATATATTGACCAGTTAGCCGGCCAGGCATTCAATGGGAAGTAAGGACACGTCGAGCAAGAATTAACACCTTCTTCTAATGAATCAAGCGTATAAACGGGGTAAACGAGGAGGGGGAGTACTGGTGGTGGTCATCTGGCATGGATACTACTGACCAGAGTGACCATTAGTTTGTTGGTCTAATGAATACACTGGGAGATTGGTATTCCCATGGCAAGAATTTCTCTCCAGTTAGGTTTCGCTTGTAATTAAGGCTTGTTGGTGACCATCAGGTAAATTAAACTAGGGTCATTTGGTAAGCTTTTGGGAAGTCCACTTGGGGCCAGGGTGAAGGTGGGAAGGGGGTGTACGGGGTGGGAGACAAGAGGGGGTTCCCATTTTGTGACCTTAATGTTGTTGGTCATTCCGAGTATTGTAGTGAACTTATGGTGTTAGCTTCTTGGGAGAAATGAATATTGAAGAGGGCGGAGGAGGAGGAGGCCTTTAATGAATCAGCCTGACACCCAGACAAGGGTGGACAGGGGGAGAGAACCCTAACCAATTCGGGACATTGAGAATTTGCCAACAAGAAACTGTAATTGGTGTTCTATGAAGTGTCCACTTCTAACTGCGTTTAGCTGGAAGTAGTGGTCATTCTGTTTAAAAATTAATTTAAAATCGGTTTGTGGCAGTGGTTGGTTGTCCTGCGGTGGCTCAGTGTTTTAGAACGTGATCTGGTTGGTTCAAGGTTTCAGGATCGATCCTGGCTGCCTCTGACGGTGTTTTGTTTCAAGCGAAAGAAAAGGGAAGGTTCCAGTAAAGCTGTGGCCCGCCCAGTGTTTATCACTACTTGGCAGAAAACTCTTCCTGACTGGAGTACAAAAGTAACTGCTAACCCTTTTCCCGCCTATGGCAAGGTCTGGTACCCATCTGTCCCTCTGAATGGACACATGGGCTATATATTGGACGGTATTTTTACACAGCCGGCTGCAGACCAAAGCTACAACTCCTACGTTGATATATCGTCGGTCTACTGTTCGTTGGGGGACTCCACTGACGCCAGGAGGGAGAGCTCCTACACCTGAGAATTTTGCCTTACCTACCCGTGGCATAGTAGAGACGGTTCTTTTTCCTTGCACCACCCGGGGCCGTGGCTTTCCTTTCCACCCGGATGAAGGCGCACTCGGGACCTCTTTCGGTCGAAAGAGGCAAACCCACCTCGATCCAGTATCGAACCGAGAACCGCTGGCACTGTAATCGACCACGCTACCTCCTGCACCACCGAGGCGGGCTCTTTCTGACTGCAGTACAACCCACCCCGCAAAATTCCCTGATTAGGAGATCGCACTCAGCTCTAATATAGGCCAATTACCCTCAGAAATAATTGGAGGACTGCTAAACAAGGCTGTGCGTCGCGTGTGTGGGATGTCACCACCGTACGGAAAGGAACCCTTTCTGCTTCTGCTGGGGATAGGTACAAACTTCCTACCTCTAAAAATTTTGTGTCTGTCCCCAGCACTTTGTTGCCTCACGATTCTTGGTGTAGGGCTGATGTTTAAAAATAAGCAGAATGCTTCTGGATCACAACGGTTCCATCGGACAAATTTGTACCCGAGCTTGTGGTAACCAGGTCCGCCTCTGTGGCTCACAGGTAGTGTGTTGAACTACTGTGTTTGTTTCAGGATCGATCCCGCACCTGTGATTTAGCTTCTTCCGAGCGAGGGAAGCACCTAGTGCACCCCTCAAAAGGATAAAGATCCGTATGGTATGCACGATGTCAATAATACACGTAAAGGAACCCTGATTATGTGGAGAGTAAAAATTTCAAGGTATGGGAGCTCGCCACCCCACCCCCCCCCCCCCCCCCCGGCGTTCGTGGAGGAAGGTGCCCTGACGAATCAATATGGCCGACGACCAGGCAGCACCGTCAAAATGCCATCCAGCAAATCGCCCTTGCGTTGCACTGAAACAGGGAGCGGCGAATTGTGTTGGACACACCAGTTCTCATCTGATCACTGAAGTTAAGCAACAATACTCCAGCTAGTACTGACATGGGTGGCCGCTTGGGAAAACTGAGTACTGCTAATACCCAAAAATCGTCGCTTTTGTGTAGTGTCTGTGCAGTCTCTGTATAAGAACTACACTGTGGACGGGGCTCTAATGACCTTGTAGTTGAAGGGCTCTAAAACACCAACAAACAACAAACGCTGCACTGAAACAGTAATTGGCACCCTCCACCCTGTCAGGCGGTGAAAAAACGGTTAGTGATGATGGTCTTGTAGCGAAGGGTGTTTCAAATCATGATAATGACAGCGATGAGATTTCCAGACGATTGCCGGTGTGTTTTGACGAGCCCTGCTGAAAGGAGGAGGGGCATGTGACGTCACAATGGGAGATATGGGTAGTCACAGCTCTGTAATGATAGCTGGGAATTATTTTTTGGTTTTCAGGTGTGACCATTGCTAAACAGGAGGAGGCGGTTAATAATCAATTTCATGGCACCCAGGCCCAGTGGTGGGGGTGACCTTGGGGGGTTCGTCGGGGTGCTGTATTCTTCTAAAATTAAAATTTTCTCTTTTGTATGTGCTGAAAATTCTGTAGAAATTTCCTATAGATAGATTCTCCTCGTGAATGATCCACATTTTTTTCGGGTGTCTGTTCGTGGGCCTGGGTGTCTTGGTGACCTCTCAGGTGTAAATGGGGTGGAAGATGGACCCTGCCACGAATTGTTGTTTTTGTAGTTTGATTTTGCACCGTCATTTTCTTGTGAAGGATGCAGCAGTGCGCTATTGTTAACTCGAGTGACAATGAACAGAAGACAACCACTACCACCACCACCGAAATGCCCCCTCCTTCCTCTGACTCCTTTCCTTGCCACCCTCGCATTGCCGAATTTCTGATGGAGGTGAAAAAGTCGGCATGTTACCTGTGTGTCCTCTCTCCTACCTGAGATTTTTCTTTCTTCATGCTAGTCTCCTCTTCTTTCAGCACCCACTCCTTGTCTCTCTCTCTCTCTGACCCTCTACCCCTCACCCACCCTCTGGCCCACCACCTACGAAATCATTATCATCGTCATCACGTTATCGTGTACATCCATAATGGCTGCCTGGTCACACATCAAACAATAACTGCACAACAAAGAAGGTGTCCTCCATAATTTTATTAAGAAGTTGTGAGAAAACGGGGAGGGGGAGTTCTGTGACCCGGATAGGCCCCGGAAAGGGAGATTCAACGGGCCTAGTTTTGCGTCGTAGGCCTCTACAATGCTGCAGGCAATTTACCCACACCCTGGGGCATAAGTGAGCTGCTGCACTTGGAGAATTCTACCAATTTCCGTCGTTTAAAAGAGTCCTTGGTTGCAGGATCGATTCTCACCTATGCATTGACTGAGAAGATGGCGTCTTTACTGGGAGAAAACGAATGGAAGCCGCACCGGAAGGTAAAGAGCTAAAGCTGTCGATGACACGCCACCTAGCAGAAAAGAACCCTTGCAACATGGAATAAAATGGACTTGTAGATCGGTACAAATTCCCAGGCTCGTTCCTGCTCCCCTGGCGTCGGTGAAGGAAATACGACGTTAAATAAGCAAGTGGTTGCTACATTAGGTCGGCAGCTTTCTGTGGAAAAGTGCCGTCTACTGTAGTTTGTCTCTCGCGCCAGGGCCCGCTGAAGGGGGGGGGGGGGAAACTTGGGCATTTGTCCGGGGCGCCATTTTGGCTGTGTAGGGGTGGCAATTCGTCTTTTTGTCCGGGGCGGCATAAGTGCTAGAGCGGGCGCTGCTCGCGCGCATGTTTCCGGTTCCAGTTGAAACAAGGGATGCCCGACCCTGCCTCAAGAAGAATAATACTGTATCAGTGGATTCTAGCCAGGTGATTGGAAGACTGAACCCTAAGGCAGGACACTGCGATAGATGGATGAGGCCCTGATTGGAAATAGAAGGGAGCGTAAATCCAATAATTTTGCACCCGATCCTGACGCGCAGTGGTTGTAGCTGTCGTTACTTAGTCCTTCCTTACATCTTGACATCAGTGCAAGCCTCCAGATTCTCAGCGTCAGTGCAGGTCCCCAGGTTCTCGGCGTCGACCTTAGGACTCCAAATATCATATCGTTTTAGGGCTGCAGGGACTTGATATCCCCTTAGGGGGAGCGGCGAATGGCGTTGGACACACCAGTTCTCGTCTGATCACTGAAGTTAAACAGCGCAACCCCAGTTAGTACTGACATGAGTGGCCGCTTGGGAAAACTGGGTACTGCTAATACCCAAAAATCGTCTCATTAGTGTAGTGTCTGTGCAGTCTCTGCGTAAGAACTATGCTATGGACGGGGCTCTAATGACCTGGTAGTTGATGGGCCCTAAAACACCAACAAACAACAACAACAACAATCACCTTAGGGCTGCAGGATCTTGATATCACCTTAGGACTGCAAGGTCTCGATGTCACCTTACGGCTCCAGGGTCTTGATGCCACTTTAGGGCTGCAGGGTCTTGATGTCAACTCAGGATGCTACTGGTTCAATAGTTGCGGGGTCATGTTTCTGCGTGGAAGTTGAAAAGGCCCTCTGCTGTTAGCACCGTAATTGAAATTAACGAACACCCACACCCTTTCCCGGCAGCTCATAACGGCAGAAGGACTATTTCTCAGTACAATTTGCATATCAAATTAATGACTGTCCCGTGTGAAGCTAAGTATGCAACACCCGTGCAAATTGATTGAGGTTTGGAAATCAACCTCTGGTTTTTTTGGTGTCTACTTTTTCGATAGAAGTTCATCTGTTGGATTCACTTGATAAACCATAAATTACAGGTGTCAGGTTTTTGCTTTTGGCTCCCCTCATCACCCCTTACCTGTTCCCTTGCCGAAAAAAAAAAACACTACTTTGTATTCTGCAGCCTTGAAGTCCCAAATTGTTGTCTGCAAGACACTCATCCATCTCGACTGTCCATATCCTTCTCTTCCCCCTTTTCTAATTTTCTATGTCGATTTTTTTCGGCAATAAGATGACTTTGAAAACGAAGGTGTTGAATGGTTCCTGTCTCACACCCCCTCTCTCTCTCTCCCTTCCTTCCGCCCTGCAGTTCAGATAACTGACTAATTTGCACCTGGCATTTTTGATATGAATAGTCTGTGTTGGTGGTTCAGTGATTTCGTGAGTCCGTAGTTGCAGGTTCCATCCTAGTCGAGGCGAATGGTTCCTCCACCGGGCGGCGGACAAACGGAAGTAAAGCCTTTGCCAATGGTGGCAGTGGTTGCCGAAACGGTTACCGGGCGCTAGAGGGACGTCTTCCGTCGGGGTGGAAGTAGAGCCGTTGGCCGTGTTTACAAGTTCGATTCTGACTGAGGCGGGTGGCCTCTCTACCGGACGAACGAGGGGCATCGTCCGTACAACGAGAAGTGAAACCATTTTCCTTGGTTGCAGGTTCGATCCACACCGAAATGGGTGGCTCCTTGAGCAGGCAAGAGCGCCTGTATGGCGTTGGACACACCGGTTCTCGGCTGATCACTGAAGTTAAGCAACGGGACCCCAGCTTTTACTAGCATGGGTGATCGCTTGGGAACACTAGGCACTGCTGATACCCAAAAATCGTCTTAGCAGGGTAGTGTCTGTGCATATTCTGCATTAGAACTCTGCCGTGGATGATGCTCTAATGACCTTTGTAGTTGAAGGGCCCTAAAGCATCAACAAAACGACATTGAAAAGGCTAGTGAGGAGCATCTTCCGTCGGGAAGGCGTAAAGTTGTCAGGGGGAGCGGCGAATTGCGTTTGACACTCCAGTTCTCTTCTTATCACTGAAGTTAAGCATCGCAACCCCAGCTAGTACTGATATGAGTGGCCGCTTGGGAAAACTGGGTACGGCTAATACCCAAAAATCGTCGCATTAGTGTAGTGTCTGTGCAGCCTCTGCATAAGAACTATGCTGTGGACGGGGCTGCAATGACCTGGTGGTTGAAGGGCCCTAAAACACCAACAACTTGACTTGGTTGTCAGTTCGATCATAACCGATGCTGGTGGCACCTTTACTGGTCGAGGGAGGGACGCCTTCCATCTCTTTGGCGTGTCAGCAAGGAGCAAGGAGCTTTACAGCCCCTTCTCCTGTATCAGTCATAATCATTTCCTACCTATGGCGGAATCGGGTACTCGTATTCCCCAGTGGAACTTACTACAGTCCATCAGATCGCTCGTGTGCTTAATTCTTACCCATCGTAATGCTGGAACTCTACTTATTTGAATTATTCTTGGAAACGATTTCGTGAACTGACCGTGATGGAAGTTCCTGTCATTTACTGGCCTGGAACCTTGCCCTGGCCTCTTTAGTGTTACCAACGGCTCTCACCCCAATTTTCTTCGTTCTCCTGTCGGGCTTGAATTATTGTTTCCAGTTATGATACTGTTGTCCTCTCCCAGGTGTTTCATAATGCCTGAGATTATTACAAGGCGTTTGACTCAGTCCAGGTGCGACCATTAGGCATGACATTGCATTTCAGGTGTTGCTTAAAACCGCGGTGTTTCTTGTCGTCCATGTCACGCCGAGGATTGACAAGCGAAACTTGATTGGGGAGGTGGGTACGAATCACCATAATTTTCATGGTTGTCTCTGGGGAAGATTAAGGCTTTTGAATTGAAAGTTAGATCAAGGTCTGGACCCTAGGCAAGTGCTGTTGTCACTTTTGTGAATTAATTCTATGATACGCACATCTCTCTTTTAACTGTCGATTTTTGGAGGACATCTTGGAGTTTCTTAAAAATGCGCCTCTAACTTCTTCCTGTGAGCCTTCCTCTTGGGTCTGTTACGAAAACTGTGATTCTGCTATGACCAAGATCACGGTCATCTACCTTGCCTAATTACAAGACTACGATTAGCTTCAGGTTGCTCTGCCTCCATGGAGCACAGCAGTGTAGCGATGGTTCCTGGGCCGAAGTGAGAGTGGATTGTAAAATGGAAAGTAAATCCGTGTGGCGTGTACGATGTCGCTTGCAGGTAAAAGGACTGTCTTCATGCTGCAGTGAATAGACTGGTAAAATTCCCAGGTGGAGAAGCTTGCCCCCTGGCGTTGGTGCCCAAACGAATAGTAGGCCGAGGAGTTGCAGCATTAGGTCTACAGACGTCTGCGTAAAATCCGGTTTAGTAGATCGCCCATGTCTCAGTGCAACAAAAATAAGTACCCTACCCATGGCTGGAAATCGGTTACAAGGTCGATTGCTTTCTTTATCTTCAGATGTGCTTCAGGCTCAGTTTGGAACAGGTGATCTTTCACTTTGGTTGAAACTAGTCCCACTGGAGGACCCTTTGTCTGAAGGAAAGGAGATTCTATTCACTGGAAGAGCTTAGGGAAGACCATTGACCTAATGTCCTCTTGGAACTGTTCATTCTTAGAATTATTTTAAAGCCTTTGATAGCAATGGTTGCTTCAAGAGTAAATGTCTGACTTTAGCCCAAGATGCTCTAGGGGCATGGTGTTTGCTGTGGCCCTTTATCTGGCCGAGTTATTTCAGGCTGTAGTGGTGGGGGGAGTTATTCAGTGTCTGACTGACATACTGAGTAACAGAAGGCCTGTGCGAACTGACAAGAATTTCTTGCTGTGCCCTTGTTCTTTAATTTCCAGGTCTTCCGGTAGATCTGCTGTCAAATTGTAATTTCTTCGAAGCTTCCAATGTTTTTACTTTAATCCTGGCTGACATTCTGAAGTAAATAACTGCCCATTAAATTCTGATGGTGGACGTGCTGGACATTGTCAAAGGGAACTGTCATTTTAAATTTTTGTAAAGAATTTCAGCGAATTGCCTGCTGCTGTTTTTCAGTGTTGTCCTGGAACATTATCTCATGCAACAGAACCCTCCCTTCTCTGGTCAGTAATTCGACTGAGATGTCCTCCTCCTTTCCGATGGTCAGTTCGTCTCCTCCTACCAAATGTCATTATGATTGTAGAAACACAATCGCAACAAAGACAAGATGTCAACTGCACTGTCGTAATTATCATGAGTGCTTCCTGCTGAGCTGTGATGGCTTGACGTGAGTTCAATCCTGACTGTGTGGTGGCGTTTTCATATAGGTAAGAATGATAGAAACCTTTTGATAGGTGGCAGGAGGATTTTATTTCGTTTGTTTTAATAACGGTTTATCTATCCACTTCTGAAATAACATCCTGCACACCGCTCTGAGCTTCATATTTATCAATCTCACCACCCTCTGTTCGGGAGGAGCGGTAAGGGTGGTGAGGAAAGTCCAACGAAAAAGACGGAGAGACAGAGGCAGAAGCGGAGACAAGCACGTGATAAAAAGAGAGACGCTGAGATATTGGCGGATAGATGAAGAAAGACGAAGACTGAGGGGCAAAGAAAGAGACAGACAGACAAAAGTAGGGAGACCAGACACAGGAAAGAGAGACAGACCCAGAAAGACAGAGACATGGAAAGAGACACACGGAGATTGAAATGCGGAGACATAGAACCACACAGAGAAGTGATAGTGACGAGCACTGATAGAAAGAGAGAGAGACAGAGATACAGCAGAAGCACAGAGAGAGAGAGAGAGAGAAGGCAGATACAGAAACGGAAAGACAGACACACGTCGAGGCAAAGAAGCATAGAGAGGCACTGAAACACGCACACACAGAGAGAGATAGGCTCAGAAAGAAACAGACACAGAAAGAGCGAGATAAACAGGCACAGAAGGAGAGGAAGTGGGAGAAAGACACAGAACGAGAGAGACTGAGACACAAAAGGAGAGAGGGACACACAACAAGAGAGAGTTAGGGCGAGGTAGAGACATATCAAGAGAGTGAGACACGACGAGAGAGTGAGAGTGGAACAGACACAACCAGAAAAAGAGAGAGGGAGGCAGAGACATCGAGAGAGTAAGACAGATACATAACGAGATAGCGAGACAGAGACACAACGAGAATGAGTGAGGCAGAGACATAACGAGAGGGAGGAGAGCAGGGACACAACGAGAGAGTGAGACAGAGACACAAAAGGAGAGAGGGACACACAACAAGAGAGAGTGAAGTAGATACAACGAGAGAGTGAGATTGGAACAGACACAACCAGAGAAACAGAGAGGGGGGCAGAGACATATCGAGAATGAGACAGAAACATCGAGAGAGTGAGAGAGACATCGAGAGAGTAAGACAAAGACATAACGAGATAGTGAGACAGAGACATAACGAGAGGGAGGAGAGACAGAGACACAACGAAA